>JASFAX010001668.1:0-49556 GCA_030737875.1 Allium sativum | reverse complement strand
AAAAGAAAAAGGAAAAAAAAAGAGAATAGAAAGAAAAGGAAAAAAAAAGGAAAAAGAAATAAAGAGAGAGTCTCTCTGAATAAAATAGTCTTCATCATTCTTGACTATGAAGCATCCATTTCCATTCCATCCACATCCATCACACCGTACTTGGAAGCGAGGATTGTAGTAGAGGAGATGAAAGGAAACAAAATGTCTATATGTGCCTTAGTATTACTTTATCTTTTGTAGCTTGAAATTCAACTAATACACTTGCCCTCTTATCTAGAATATTTTTAGAACTTACAAAAAAAAAATTCCTTCATCTATGCATAACTCATATCCAATACATTACAGTTACATTGGTGCAAAAATTAGTCAAAAAAAAAAGAGAAGAATAAAGAAATGATTGGGTGCACATTGTCGATGTGTAGAACTTTGGTTGACACCACGCTCTTAACCTTCAAGACAATTACAGTGTTATCAAGGAATTACGATTCAGCTTGAAAATTTTTGTTCATTTTTGCACTAATTATGGGACGGACAATTTGGGGCTAAACCGTTATTATTGAAGTTAGGTGAAATCCTTGGAATGTGAAAGACCTTAAATATATTGTTTGATTAATCCGCGTACATAAGGCGCTTTGGATTTTGTGGGTAGTATCCGCTGAAAACCCTCACGAGACAACACTCGTCCTACTGGGGACACCCAGAGGTTTAACGGCTTGTTGCATACGCTAAATGCAATCGTGTTTCCTACGAAAGTGTGACATATCTTAGTTTAGTTTATTCGAGGACGAATAAAAAGATAAGTGTGGGGGTATTTGATATACACGTAAATGTGTATATTTTATCCGCATATTTATTTTATTTTATTTTTTAAATAATTGATATTGTGTATTTATAGCTGTGTTTTCAGATTGTTGACAAGAATCATGGTTTAGAGCATTTGATGAATAAAGCATGAAGAATTTGCTGTAAAAGAGTGAAGTTTAAAATTGCAAAAGCTTGAAGAGTCTGAAGCTTGAAGAACGGTTGCAATTATATTTCAGTTAAGAAGATTTGGCTCAATAAAGACTCAAACTGCATTCACATTAGCTCATTAGGAAGGCCTCTTACTCATGTTGCGTTCACACTAGCCTATTTGCTAAACCACTCACTCTAAAGCTGCGTTCACACTGGCTTATGTATTATTTGGGTTATTTCTTTAGTCCCACATTATGTAATTAGCTACCTAGCCTTTGTCATATCAGCTATAAATACCTTGTATCTCATTCATTGAAAAACACATTAGGTTTTATTCTGTAATTCTCTTCTTGGAATAAAATCATTCTCTCCCTTTCTTTTTACTTTTTGTTTATTTTATTTATGTTCATGTTATTTATTTTCTTTTTCTCTTCTTCTTTAGCTATGTCTAGCTAATCCCCTTTGATTAGGGGGTGATGACGCTGATAGTATGATTCAATATGAATCACATAGCCAAAGGATGAGGAATTCATGTATATAGATCTAGATCTGAACCTAGGGTTAGATCTGAACCTTAATATCCTGTGTCGTTTAAGAGCTATGCTCCTTCACAGGGTATATTCGTGTTCGGTCTAACAATTATCAGATTTAGATCTAATTTTAGGGTTTTAGAAATTAATTAGTAAATCTGTCCTGATAGTCTATGGTTGTAGAGCTGAACTCCTGCATAGGCTATGCTTGTCGTTATTTACATATTTGTTTCTAAAAACTTATTATCGTTGATTCATGTTTGTGACAGAAACATGTATTAGATCTGGTTAATCTTTTGGCTATTGATGATTATGAATCTGATCTATGTCATTATCCCCTAATTGTTTTCACTTATTGTTAAAACTCTCTTTTATTTAATTTTTGCTATTTTCTTTGTTTTCCACCAATCAAAAGTTAGGGATAACTTGATTGGATTTATTAATAAAATAATTTGGTCCCAGAGTTCGACACCCTCTACAACAATCCTTGTTGTTTAGGAAAGACGAACGAATTTTACAGTTGTTTACAATTGTATAATTTGTTCGCAAACAAGAAGCATTTCGGAATGGGGTGCTACAGTTGTTTTTGGTACAAAGGCTGATGGTTCACTTAGACTGACTTAGATTGTGCGTGGACTATAGAGAGCTGAATAAGCTCATCAAGAAGAATAGACACCCATTGTCGAGGATAGACGATTTATTCGATCAGTTGGTTGGTGCTTCGGTTTTATCGCAGTTAGATTTGGCTATAGAATTTCATCAGCTAAGGGTGGCTGAAGACAGCATAGATAAGACTGCATTTAGAACTCCTGACGGTTTCTTCGAGTGGCTCATCATACCTTTTGGTTTGACGAATGCACCTGCATATTTCGTTGAATTGTTGAGTAGGGTGTACAGGGAGTTTCTAAACAAGTTCAAGGTAGTCTTTGTGGATGATATCTTGATTTTCTCAAGCAAGGAAGAATATGCCCTACATCTTACTGAAGTCTTAGAAACCCTTCGAGCACATCAACTCAAAGCTAAGTTCCCCAAATGTCATTTTTGGAAGAAAGAGGGTTCTTAGGGCATATGGTCTCTAAGGAAGGAATAGCAGTGGATCTGCAAAGGTGGTGGCAATCCAGGATTGGAAGGTTCCTAGGAAAGCAACGGAAGTAACAAGTTTTCTAGGATAGGAGGGCTATTATAGGAAGTTCATTAAGGACTTCGCAAAGATATCAGCCCCACTTACTCGGTTAACGAAGAAGAACTCGACTTTTGCTTGGGATGTTGACCGTGACGATGCTTTCCAGCATTTGAAGAGGGCTTTGACAACAGCTCCAGTTTTAGTTTTTCCAGATGGAAATAAGCCATTTACAGTGTAACACCCCACCTCCGCTAGGGTCACTCACAAAGGGAATTCACTAGTTTTGGTGGAGCATTATCTAGGTAAACATGCACAGAGATATCACAAGACAGAACATAAATAAAGCAGCGGTAGAAATTAAAAACCAAATCTAATTACTTTCAAGAAAAGAGTCAAGACCTTAAATATCCAAAGTACAAATTGTCATTACATCAAGTTCTAAATAAAGAAGCATAAAATTAAGATAAAAAAAGTAAATTATTCCCCAAAGATAGCAGAAGTGCAGCCATAGCATAGCTCAAGACCAAACCGTACATGAGCTGACAGAAAGCAAGCTAAATCCAAGCTAAGAGCTAGCGTTTCCTCCCTGAGAACCTGGGGGGAAATGAAAGAAAAAGGGGCGAAAGAAAAAGGGTCAGTCATAAAGACTGGTAAGCCCTAGTGACTTTTACTATAAAAACTAGTAAAGTTAACAAGACATGAATAAACGAAGAATAAACATAAGGCTGATGATAAGTCTGGCATGATAACTAAGATAACAAGAAAAATCAAGTCTAACATCGCATATTCAAGATTCTCTATTCCAACTGTACTAGTATTCTAACCCATGTCAAGTATTAACCATGAAATGATCCCTTGGCCCAATATCATGAAATGACCCATTACGGGGTCCTACAGTACGATCTACTAATCGATCGGCTCCCTACAACTTCTAGCTCGTCATGTGTTTGTGTCATACGACCCAATCACGAAATGTAGTCACCCGTGCTAGGTCCACCATAGGGTGTATCAAGTCCTATGGTGCCAACCACCGACACGAATCAAGCACGCACAGTGTAAACCTATAGGTGCCCAATGCCTGCTTTTTCAACTCCGGACTACGTGCACGACCATAGTTCGCCTGAACCTACAATGGCGCACCTACTCAGCTGTCGTTCTGGTCGCTTACAATCAGCCCAGTAATCGTGCCCCACCCTGCCTAGTCCCAGGGTATCGTGATACATCTAAGTGGGTTACTGCTGAAAAGGACCGCGTAACTAGGGTTTCTAATGGGTTAAGGTTTGTCATTCAAATTCATGACTTAACCCTACCAAATCATGTATCAAGTTGGTTAAGTGTGTTCAAGCGTTTCATGACTTAACCCTATCAAATCATCGTGTCAAATTGGTTAAGTATATTCAAGTGGTTCATGACTTAACCCTATCATGTGGCATTAATTCATTAATGCACCCCAACCTCTCACATTAGACTAGTTGTTGTGGTCATTGGATTTGCCGGGCAGTTCTGGGTAGATTTACACCACAGCATAATCTAACCTCGGGTTTTACGTGCGATATGACCAACTACCCACATTGGATCCTATTGTTTGCAGTCACTGGATTCGCCGAGTGGTTCCGGGCAGATTTACACTGCAAACTCAACTCAACCTCGAGTTGGCCACTTTCAAATTCATTCTAGCGTCATGCCCATGTTTAAGTTTTCATGTCAAGTTCATGTCCGTATCCAGGTTCAATTTATAACAATGTTCATGTTTCAAGTTCATAGTAAATTCAGGTTTTTTCCTAATCTACCCAATCACATTCCCATCGCACGTAAACTCGAATCGATACAAACAAATCTAATAAGGGTATAACATAGAAAGAACCGGCATAAGGTGTCAAAAGTGATTACAAGTCAAGCATGGTATAACTTGAGATAAATGATTACAACAATACTGGCATATGGAATAGTGGTCTCAAATATCAAACCTAGAGAAATAGGGTGATAGTCATGGTAACAGTTGACATAAGATAGTAACCCCAAACTTGTGAATAACAACTGTTTCAACATCACAGGCATGAATATTATGGACATTAAGGGTTTTAGATCTACAACATGTATAGGCCCCAAATCAATTTCATGCAAATATTCCTTCAAGTCAAGATTCAAGATGAATAGATCCAAGGTGAACAAATAGTAGATCCAAAATAATAGATCCAAAATGAACAACGATAGATCCAAGATATACAATGATAGATCCAAGATAATTATCATACTTAGGTTCAATCTCGATTTACAACATGTCCATATTAAGTTTAAAGTTTAGATCTAAAAGTAACGTGGGCTTACAGATCGTGGTTAGGGAATTAGAAAACAAAGAGGCGATGTTGAATCTCGAGTCTAAAAGAAATCCCCCAAACAGCAATACTCTACACGTAGCCTTGTTGGAAAAGAAGCAATCCCTTTCCTCTAACTTTTCAGCCAGAGTTTTAGCAGCATAAGGTCAGAGAGAATTTGTGTAGAGAGACTAGAGTTAGGGGTTGTTTATATAGGGTCTGGCCAACGAATTTAGACAAAAATCGGACTAGAAACATCAGAGTGAACTCTGACTCAAAAATGGGCTCGGCTACCAGGTCGACACCCAGGTCGACTCTATGGTCGACCTGGTCCTGGGCAGGTCGACACTATGGTCGACCCCCAGGTCGACCTGGTCCTGGGCGGGAAATTTCCCGCCCAGTCCGTTCTGGGTTTGAATTCGAAATTTGAATTCGAATTCTGAGCTGTTTTTAAACTTGAAAATTTCTGAAAATTTTGAAGGGTCATAACTTGGTCATACAAACTCCGATTTTCGAAAACTCAGACTCGTTTCCAAGCAGAATTTCGAGACGAACATAATGGCGTAACCCGTTGCCCTTGATTCTTATCTTAAAAATTAATTCTGTCTTGATTTATGGTTATAACACGTTATAAAAATACGGGTTGTTACACTCTCCCCTCCATAAAGGATTTCGTCCCTGAAATCTCTAAGTTAGTAAGAACGTATCCTACCATCCATCATCCATCTACTCAAAACATCATCCACAAGCAACCATTGCCCTTAAAAGATTTCTAGTGCTATATGAACATATGCAGAAAGTGTGTGTATATGTACTTATCTAATGCAAAAGATCAGGCGGTTACTGATTCAGTAAACCTCCTTAATGCAAAATATGTTATGTAATGAGTCCAACATGTATGCAAATTCCTAACATAATTTATAATCTCTACATGAGTGCACATAACATTCATTCGTATGCAACATCCAAGTGATAGCATAACAAGTTTCATTCATGTACAAGTATAAGCACTCATGCATATGCAACATGAAAATGTGACTGAGCCGATCTAGTGCCTAATGTGTGTCATGCATCCACTAGCAACCACTTGCAACCACTTGCAAACATCAAACATAACATGTTTCAATCACACTTTACATCCATATGGTTCTACCTAAGGTTCTCAAGATAAGATCGAGAAGATAACAAGGCAAACATAGGTAGTAGAAGCATGATACGAAAGGTTTTCAAGTTTATAGGAAAAGAGATCGAGAATGTACCCTCAAAAAGAAATGGGTAAAGCGCGCATATCTTCTCTTCGGTTTCCCAAGTTGCGTCTTCTTGGGCTTCACTCCACTATACTTTAACTAGCTTGACTTCTCGATTCCTAAGATTCTTGATCTCTGTTCCTAAGATATGAATCAGAACTCGCCTCAATGTTGCTTCTTTTTCCACTTCTACGCCTTTAAGGATGCTTAGCTCAACCACTTCGGCCGACTCATGTAAGCACTTTCGGAGATGCGAGACGTGAAAGACATTGTGTACTACGGTCAGCTTCTCAGGTATGTCTACCTTATAGACCATCTGCCCAATCCTCTCAGTGATAGGGAACAGTCCTATGAACCTTGGTGCTAGCTTTCCAACCGCTCCAAAACGAACCACATTGCGTAAAGGAGAAACTTTTATAAAGACCATATCTCCGACTTCGAACTCCAGGTCTGTCCTTCTCTTGTCCGCATAAGATTTCTGTCTATCTTGGGCCATTTTCATCCATCTTCGTATCAACTCAATCTTCTCATAAGTGTCCCTTATCATGTCGGGGCCAAGTATAAGCCTGTTTGTCGTCTCCCACCAGCAAGTTGGTGACTTGCACGGTCTTCCATACAATGCTTCGAACGGTGCCATTCCTACGCTAGCTTGGTAGGTATTATTGTATGCAAACTCCATGAGAGGGAGATGGTCTTCCCAAGTACCACGAAAATCAAGAATGCATAGTCTCAAGAGATCCTCTAGTACCCTATTTACCCTTTCGGTTTGGCCATCCGTCTGTGGGTGATAGGCCGTGCTTAAGCTTAGTCGTGTACCCATTGCTTCTTGTAGACTATTCCAAAACTGGCTAGTGAATATCGGGTCACGATCACTAACTATACTAGAAGGAACCCTGTGCAACCGTACTATCACTCGAAGGTAAATAGACGCTAGCCATGATGCGGTCCTATTGCTTTTCACTGGAATGAAGTGAGCACTTTTCGTGAGTCTATTAACTATGATCCATATGCTAGAATTTCCCTTCCTTGACCTAGGCAGTTCATCCACGAAATCCATCGAGATTCTCTCCATTTCCATTGCGGAACCTCCAAAGGATGTAATAGCCCACCGGGCTTCTTCGACTCGGTCTTTACTTGTTGGCACACCATGCACTTCGAAACAAACTCTGCCACGTCCTTTTTCATTCCAGGCCAAAAGAAATTGCGTTTCATATCCCTGTACATCTTATCCCCTCCGGGATGTATGGTCATCTTCGAGTGATGCGCCTCCTCAAGGACTTTCCTTACTAAGTCTCCCACTTGTGGGACACATAGCCTTCCATCACGCCTTAGCCATCCCTTGTCATTTATGGCATACCTACCGAGGTGACTTGACGTCTCACCACTAATCAGCTTGTCCATGATTTCGACTATCTGTGGGTCTTCCTTCTGTGAAGTCCCTACTTGATCTAGGAGTGTAGGTCTTAACTCAAGAGATGCTAGCTTAGCAGCCAATGACCCAACAGTAGGTGTAAAATCAAAGGTTGCTATAAACTCAAGGCATTTCCTTTCAACAAACAAGGGGCTCAAAGTCAACCTTTTTCTACTTAGCGCGCCCGCCACCACGTTACCCTTGCCAGGGGTATAAGCTATATTGAAGTCATATGATGCCAAGAATTCCATCCACCGCTGTTGTCTCAGATTCAAATCTTTTTGTGAGAAGAGGTACTTAAGCGATTTGTGGTCGGTATACAGCTCGAACCTCTCCCCTAGAAGATAATGGCGCCAAGATTTAAGTGCAAAAACAATCGCGGCCAACTCCAACTCATGTGTGGGATAGTTTATCTCATGAACTTTAAGTTGTCTGCCCCCGTAGCATATCACTCTTCCATCTTGCATTAGGACAGCGCCTAATCCCATGCCGCACGCACCTGTGTACACCGTAAACGTCTTGCCTCCATCGGGTAATGCCAAAACTAGAGCTGTAGTAAGGGCTCTCTTAAGCCTTTGAAAAGCAACGTCACACTCTATGTCCCACGCAAAAGCTAGGTTCTTCTTTGTTAACTTAGTAAGAGGGGCTGAAATCTTAGCGAAGTCCTTAATGAACTTCCTGTAGCAGCCCGCCAAACCGAGAAAGCTTCTCACCTCCGTTGCATTCTTAAGAATTTTCCAGTCCTGCACTACAACTACCTTCGCTGCATCCACAGCTATACCTTGCTTAGAAACTACATGTCCAAGAAACCGAACTTCCTTTCTCCAAAAATGGCATTTGGAGAACTTAGCCTTTAACTGGTGTGCTCTAAGCGTATCCATGACTTCCTTGAGATGCCTAGCATGCTCTTCTTCATCCTTTGAGAAGATCAAAATATCATCCATGAAAACCAGTACAAACTTGTTAAGGAACTCGCGAAACACCCTACTCATCAAATCTACAAAGTACGCGGGTGCATTCGTTAACCCAAACGGCATGACGAGCCATTCGAAGAACTCATCTGGAGTCCTAATCGCAGTTTTTTCAATGCTATCCTCAGCCACTCTAAGTTGATGGAATCCTATGGCCAGATCAAGTTGAGAGAAAACAGATGCTCCCACAAGCTGGTCAACCAAATCGTCGATTCTTGGCAATGGGTGCATATTCTTCTTCGTCAGCTTGTTTAACTCACGATAATCCACACATAGACGACATGAACCATCCGCCTTAGTAGCGAATACCACCGGAGCACCCCATTCAGAAATGCTTCGTCTTATGAAATTTTTCTCAAGCAACTCCTTAACTTGTTTACTGAGCTCTCTTCTTTCTCGCGGGGCCATGTGTCTAACGGGCAATGAAACTGTCTTGGCATTATCAACAAGATAAATTCGGAAGTCTAACTCGCATTTAGGGGGTAACCGCTTCACCTCATCAAAGACATCTGGATATTCTCGGACCACTCTAACAGATTGCAAATTGTTGATGGATGAGTCAAGGGATTCTAGATAACACTACATGACCGGACCCTTCGGGTTACAAGAAATTTCAAGGGTATTATCAAGGTGAGTCATGAGCCTCACTATCCTTCGTTCACAATCAAGAATGGCTCCATAATTGGACAGCCAATCCATACCTAGGATCAAACCGTATCCCATAAATCCGAGAACATAAGCATTACATGTGAATTCTACGCTTAAGATAGAAATCCTCAAATCCACACAAATCATAGATAAATGAGTGGAGCCCCCAATTGGATTTGAAACACTAACGGGATCCTCAACGAGACTAGTACTTAGGTGTAGATTTTCAACAATATCAGAAGAAATAAAATTATGCGATGCGCTAGAGTCAAATAAGGTTCGAACAGGAAATTCAGAAATGTAAACAAGGCTTTTTACAGAAATATTACTACCTTGGTCAAGAGCTGGAGTGGTGTTGAGAGCATGCAACTGCCCTTCAGAAGGTCCTGCTCGCTGGGTCTGCCCTTGCCCTTGTCCTTGCTTCTTAGGGCAATCCTCACTGAAGTGTCCAGTATCTCCACAATGAAAGCATTCACCCAGCTTTCTCTTCTTCCTTCTACAGTCTTTAGCTAGATGTCCCGTAATACTACAAAAGTTGCACTTCCTTGTCTCATGTGGTTTTTTGGCATTGTTATTATTGTTCTTGTTATTCTTGTTATTGTTGTTGCCTCCCTTCTTGAAGTCAATCTTCTTATTCTGAGTCTCATTAGGCTTAACCTCCTTCTTGCTATTCTTGTCTTCCTCATGAAGTAGGGCCATATCCACCAAGCTTTCAAAGGTCGCCCCCATGGGTATATGAGTTATAACCAAACTGTGTAGTGGCTCGTTCAATCCTCGAGCAAAGCGTACAGCCTTCTTCTGGGCCGTATTGACCAAGTCTAAACCGAACCGAGCAAGCTGATTAAACCTATTCACGTACTCCCTAACAGACATGTCCCCTTGCTCGAGTGCTAGGAACCTCTCCATCTGAAGGTTCTCTTCTGCTGACAATAAGAATTTAAGCCCAAACCTCTCTCTAAAGTCTGCCCAAGTCTCAACTGGCCTGGTAGCATTGGTGACTTCCCACCAGAATGCAGCTTCCTCTTTCAACAACTATGCTGCCAACTGAACTTTCCTATGATCCTCCACATCGAAGATAACAAACAAGTCTTCAGTCTCCTTTAGCCAGTTTCGTGCCTCAACGAAGGTTTCAGTTACAACGAAGTTCTTGCCACCCATTGCTTTAAAGTCTTTGCATATTTTGGCAAAGGCGTTACCAGGAGGAGAAGGAACCGCGGCCACTGGGGAAGGAGAAGGAGGGATGTCTTCCAGGCCCGCGCCGTTGGCCCTAGCTTCTAAGTACCTTCAGAACCATCCAGGTACGGGTACTCCCTCAGGAAGGTTAAGGTCAGACATGCTGAAAAATGAAAAGAAAAAGATTCAAACGAGGAAACAAAGGAAAGTGCTAATGGCTTTTGGGGAATAGCCTTTTATTAAAAATAAAACTTTTCTTGAAAAATGCTTCTTTATAAATGGTTTTGAAAATAGTTTCAGAAGATTTATGAAACTTTTGCCCAGCCTAGTAACCTTCTGCTCCGATACCAAATGTAACACCCCACCTCCGCTAGGGTCGCTCACAAAGGGAATGCACTAGTTTTGGTGGAGCATTATATAGGTAAACATGCACAGAGATATCACAAGACAGAACATAAATAAAGCAGCGGTAGAAATTAAAAACCAAATCTCATTACTTTCAAGAAAAGAGTCAAGACCTTATATATCCAAAGTACAAATTGTCATTACATCAAGTTCTAAATAAAGAAGCATAAACTTAAGATAACAAAGGTAAATTATTCCCCAAAGATAGCAGAAGTGCAGCCAAAGCATAGCTCAAGACCAAACCATACATGAGCTGATAGAAAGCAAGCTAAATCCAAGCTTAGAGCTAGCTTTTCCTCCCTGAGAACCTAGGGGGGAAACAAAAGAAAAAGGGGCGAAAGAAAAAGGGTCAGTCATAAAGACTGGTAAGCCCTAGCGACTTTCAGTATAAAAACTAGTAAAGTTAACAAGACTTGAATAAACGGAGAATTAACATAAGGATGATGATAAGTCTGGCATGATAACTAAGATAACAAGATAAATCAAGTCTAGCATCGCATATTCAAGATTCGCTGCACCAACTGTACTAGTATTCTAACCCATGTCAAGTATTAACCATGAAATGATCCCTTGGCCCAATATCATGAAATGACCCATTATGGGGTCCTACAGTACGATCTACTAATCGATCGGCTCCCTACAAGTTCTAGCTCGTCATGAGTCTGTGTCATACGGCCCAATCACGAAATGTAGTCACCTGTGCTAGGTCCACCATAGGGTGTATCAAGTCCTATGGTGCCAACCACCGACACGAATCAAGCACGCACAGTGTAAACCTACGGGTGCCCAATGCCTGCTTTTTCAACTCCGGACTACGTGCACGACCATAGTCCGCTTGAACCTACAATGGCGCACCTACTCAGCCATCGTTCTGGTCGCTTACAATTAGCCCAGTAATCGTGCCCCACCCTGCCTAGTCCTAGGGTATCGTGATACATCTAAGTGGGTTACTACTGAAAAGGACCGCGTAACTAGGGTTTCCAATGGGTTAAGTGTTGTCATTCAAATTCGTAACTTAACCCTTCCAAATCATGTATCAAGTTGGTTAAGTGTGTTCAAGCGGTTCATGACTTAACCCTATCAAATCATCGTGTCAAATTGGTTAAGTATATTCAAGTGGTTCATGACTTAACCCTATCATGTGGCATTAAATCATTAATGCACCCCAACCTCTCATATTAGACTAGTTGTTGTGGTCACTGGATTTGCCGGGCGGTTCCGGGCAGATTTACACCACAACATAGTCTAACCTCGGGTTTTACGTGCGATATGACCAACTACCCACATTGGATCCTATTGTTTGCCGTCACTGGATTCGCCGGGCGGTTCCGGGCAGATTTAAACTGCAAACTCAACCAAACCTCGAGTTGGCCATTTTCAAATTCATTCTAGCATCATGTCCATGTTCATGTTTTCATGTCAAGTTCATGTCCATATCCAGGTTCAAGTTATAACAATGTTCATGTTTCAAGTTCATAGTAAATTCAGGTTTTTGCCTAATCTACCCAATCGCATTCCCATCGCACGTAAACTCGAATCGATACAAACAAATCTAATTAGGTAATAACATAGAAAGAACTGGCATAAAGTGGCAAAAGTGATTACAAGTCAAGCATGGTATAACTTGAGATAAATGATTATAACAATACTGGCATATGGAATAGTGGTCTCAAATATCAAAACTAGAAAAATAGGGTGATAGTCATGGTAACAGTTGACATAAGATAATAACCCCAAACTTGTGAATAACAAATGTTTCAACATCACAAGCATGAATATTATGGACATTAAGGGTTTTAGATCTACAACATGTATAGGCCCCAAATCAATTTCATGCAAATATTCCTTCAAGTCAAGATTCAAGATGAATAGATCCAAGGTGAACAAATATTAGATCCAAAATAATAGATCCAAAATGAACAATGACAGATCCAAGATATACAATGATAGATCCAAGATAATTATCATACTTGGTTTAATCTCAATTTACAACATGTCCATATTAAGTTTAGATCTAAAAGTAACTGGGGCTTACAGATCGTGGTTAGAGAATTAGAAAACAAAGAGGCGATGTTGAATCTCGAGTCTAACAGAAATCCCACAAACAGCAATACTCTACATGTAGCCTTGTTGGAGAAGAAGCAATCCCTTTCCTCTAACTTTTCAGCCAGAGTTCTAGCAGCATAAGGTCAGAGAGAATTTGTGTAGAGAGACTAGAGTTAGGGGCTGTTTATATAGGGTCTGGCCAACGAATTTAGACAGAAATCTGACTAGAAACATCAGAGTGAACTCTGAATCAAAAATGGGCTCGGCAACGAGGCCGACACCCAGGTCGACTCTATGGTCGACCTGGTCCTGGGCAGGAAATTTCCCGCCCAGTCCGTTCTGGGTTTGAATTCGATATTTGAATTCGAATTCTGAGCTGTTTTTGAACTTGAAAATTTCTGAAAACTTTGAAGGGTCATGACTTGGTCATACGGACTCCGATTTTCGAAAACTCGGACTCGTTTCCAAGCAGAATTTCGAGATGAACGTAATGGCGTAACCCGTTGCCCTTGATTCTTATCTTAAAAATTAATTCTGTCTTGATATATGGTTATAACACGTTATAAAAATACGGGTTGTTACATACAGTGTATACCGGTACTTGCGGGACAGGTCTTGGAGCAGTTTTCGATGCAGGAGGAAAAGGTGATATGCAAAAGGCGGTAAGTACGAGCATCGCTTATCATCCACAGACGAATGGATGGACACAAAGGGGTAAACAGAATCCTTGATGATCTTTTGAGGTTATGTATCCTTGGTTTTGGAAGGACATGAGAAGAGGAAACGAGCTTAGTGGTGTTCACGACGTGTTTCACGTATCACATTTGCGGAAGTGTTTGCAAGATATCGCGAAAGTAGTAGAACCAGCAGGCTTAGAGAAGTGGAAGTGCAGTGGGATGTCCCGATTAGACGAGCCCCTACATGCATCCTTGGGTCAGAGGTATAAAAGCTGTGCAACAGAGAGGTCAAGCTGGTCAAGGTGCAATGGGGAAATGATTGAGGAGACGTAACTTGAGAAACGGAAGACGAGATGCGTACGCTGTACCCTTTCCTTTTTGAGGGTATGTTTTTAACTTCTCCTCTTTCTACTGCTTTGTTTATGCTTGTCCTTTCATTTAGTATGTCTTCGCGATTATATCTTCGATCTTTAGTTAGGAAAAATCCTATGGCTGTAAACATGTGTTTGAGACATGTTATGTTTGGTGAATGCAAGTGGATGCAAGTGTTTGCTAGTGGTTGCTGGTGGATGCATTTACACACAATTAGGCACTTGAACGGCTCAATCACTTTCATATTACATATAAATATGTGTGCATATTAATGGATGTACGTTGGTTGTATTATCATATGGATGCTGCATTAAGATGATTGGTTGTGTACACATGTAGAAATAATATGTATAGTTAGGATTCTTTCGCATAGATAATGGACGTATGACACTGTCATGATTTGCATTAAGGAGATCAACTGAATCAGTAGACTGCCTGATTTTGCATTGGATAAGGAACATATACACACACTTTTGCATATGTTTATATGGCATTAGAAATCTTGTAAGGACAATGGATGCCTGTGTTTGATGGTTGAGTAGATGGATGATTGGATGGTAAGATATACATTCTTCTTGACTTGAAGATTTCGGGGACGAAATCCTTTATGGAGGGGAGAATGTAGCACCCTGAATTCTCTGTGACTATTAAAAGAACGAATTAAAGAATACTTAATTGTTAAAATAATCATTAAGGGAAACGAGTTACGCCATTTCGTTCGTCTCGAAATTCTACTTGGAATATAGTTCAAATTTTCATAAATCGGACTTTGTATGAGGAAGTTATGGCCCTCAGAAGTTTTAGAAATTTATATAAATTAAAACAGTTTAGAGTTAAAATTCAAAATTCAAATGGAAAGCAAAGAAGCAGGCTGAGCAAGATTTTTCCCGCCCTAGGCCAGGCCGACCAGGGGATCAACCAGGGGGTCGACCTCCCCTACACAGGTCGACCAGGGGGTCGACCTACCCCCCGGGGCAGATCTGAAATGAGACGCTTCTGACTTGTTGTTGAGTCTTTCCTGACCTGTTGCTGAGTCACTAGGGCATAGGTGGCAATTCTGGATAACTCTATCTAGTCTGGACGGTTGTGATTGCTCCTATGATAATCTAACGGCTTATGTTGAATTAAACTTCTATATAAGCACGCATAGACTCAAGCCCTAAACCTAAACTAAATTATTCTCTTGGCCTCCATGCTGCTGCTAGGATAGTTCTTCTTCCTAAAACTTAGGGATTTGCAAGTCAAAATTCTAATACAAACGACGAACGGATTATTCTCTTCTCTAACCTGTCTTTGTGAGTACAATTTCTTCCACAAAATAATTAATAAATTAATTATGATGAGTTATAATTGGGATTATGAGAACATGCCTGTTGAATCATGTGACGTTACTTTTTTTTTATCGTCTGTTTGTGAACATATGACAATTTTGTTAACTTATGTTAGTAGATCTATTTCATATGCCCAATCACATACATTTAACTTGATTCATTTTATGACATCAGTTTATATGCAAGTCTGTATGCGAATTATACACAATTTTATATGTGAATCAAGTATATATATACACATGCAAGTTTATATGTAAAACGTGTGATATTAGTTTACATGTTTAAATTCATGATGTTGGTTCATATGTCTAAACACATATAAAAGATTTGATTCATTTTGTGACATTAATTTACATGTCTAAGTCATATGCAAGAGTAAATGTAAATCTTAATTTACATGTCTAAATTATATATGCAAGTTTATATATAAGTTTGGATGTAAATCATATGCTAGTTTATATGTAAGATTGTATGCGAATCATATGTAGATCTTAGTTTACATGTCTAAATTGCATATGCAAGTTTAATACAAGTTTGTAAGTAGATCATATGCAAGTTTATGAGAAAACCATGTTCATATATGCAAGTTCACCTTTATGTGTATAGATCTATGCAAATTATATCTCATATAATTTGATCCATGCCAGTTTGTAGTTTATGCAAATTATACCTATTGCCTATGCAAGTTATTAATTATGCAAATTTATGATTATGTAAATTATAATCATGCAAGTTTTGATCCATGCTAGCCTATTCTTATTTGCAAGTTAGATCTATTTTATGTGTTATGCAAGTTGTGATGTTTCTTTTCTTTTTATGAGTTAGACTATTTGCGGGTCTAACATATTTCATATTAAATGTACGAACGACGTGGGGGCAATGGGAAAATATTAAATATTAATATTGCGAATTGGCATAAAAATGGCTTAAAATCATATATTAAATTTGAGACATTAATTGGCCTAATTTATATGCATAGAAATTATGGACATAATTTAGGTGATAATTATGGACATAGATTAATTTGGAAGTTATTGACAATTCGAAATAGGGATATAAATTAAAATTGGGGTTGAATAATAATGTGTAATAATAAATGCCAAAGACATGAGGTTAGATTCATTTGTGGAATTAGACTGGCCGGACCCCCCGGCACATCCAGCAAGCACAAATGGTAGTCTAATGTGAGAGGTCAAAGGCATAAATTAAATGAGTAGTAAATGCCTGAGACACGAGGTTAGACTCGTTTGTGGTATAAGACTGCCCGGACCCACCCGACACTTCCAGCAACCGCAAACGGCAGTCTAATGTGAGAGCTCGTAGGCATAATTAAAAGATGCTTAGACACGAGGTTAAGTCTGGCTTGTGGTGGAAGTCTACCCGGAACCGACCGACATATCCAGCGGCCATAAGTAATCGACTTAATGTGAGAGGTCTGTGCATTAATAATTAATTAATGCTGACCAAAGACGAATATGAATAACAAACAAAAGTTTGGTTGAGCTGAGTAATTCTCTGAGTACCTATCTGATGTTGATTTTGGTCTTCGGGGTTGATACTTAGGTAGTTATTCTCTTAACCGATGCATCTATGGACTAAGATTTACTTAATCATAAATTAAGTAAAACATGTTATACGATATATATATATATATATATATATGATACATAAAACATGATAAGTGGATGAGGTTAAGACTAGCTTAACCAATAGTATATACTAATTTGATAAGTGGGTAGGGTTGAGACTAGCTTAACCAATAATACATATTAATCTGATATGTGGATAGGGTTAAGACAAACTTAACCAATAATACATATTGATCTGATAAGTGGATAGGGTTAAGACCAACTTAAGCAATAATATATAAGTGGATAGGGTTAAGACCAGCTTAACCAATTATATATATATATATATATATATATATATATATATATATTGATCTGATAAGCAGATAGGGTTAAGACAAACTTAACCAATAACACATGTTGATTTGATAAGTGGGTAACATGGGTGACATGTGGGATATAATTATAAACACTTAACCAAGTTGAAACATGTAAAAAGACATGAATAAGAGGGGGGTTAAGTGGGATATCCTAGTGGGGACCAAGCATAGGTGGAAAGCTTGTGTCAAGCGTGGGGACCCTTTTCAACCAGTAACCCATTCAATATCTAAGTGAGCTCGATCTAGATCGAAAACGGGACACACTTACTGGGTTTGATTGTAAGAAGTCAAAATGGGTTAGCGGTGGTAATGCAAGTCCAACTGGGTCATGTGCGTGCGTGGGCCCAGGCTGGTAGGTAAGATATTGTTGCATTGTGTAGGTATAATCCGTGCATCTTTAGTAGTATCGGGTTGCCACTTTGGGAAGTGATACACCCCACTGTGGGACCAGCATAGGTATCTACGAGTTAGGAAGCCGATCGAATGGGGAAGATATTGGGTACGACTAGCGGAGATAGGAGCAGGCGGCACTATGAAGACAGCTACGAGTACAACTGTCATATTATGAATAAATGCTGTAATTAGAATGGGGAGGGTAGTAGGTACAACTAGTGGAGATAGGAGCAGGCGACACCTATGAAGACAACTAGGGGTACACGAAACTACCATTATTATTATTTTGTTCAGTAGGCGGGATCAACTTTTAGGGTGACTAGTATTGGTGCAGTATAGTGATTATCCTATAGTGTTGGAGGCGCAATTAACTTTATCTGATTCCTCTTGTTTGTTTTGTCTTGCCCATTTGCTTTACAGTCATTCCTTGTTTTACTAGTTTATGCCTTATCCTAATTACTTTAATAATTATATTGTTAAAGTTATTGGACTCGCCAGACTTTATGTCTGACCCCCTTTCTTTTCACCTCTTTTCTTCATTTTCCCCCCGGTTCTCAGGGTGGGACTAGTGCTAGTGGAGCTTGATTTGGATCTCTATCACTCTCTTTTGAAAGTGCTTGGATTGCTGAAAGTAAAGTTCAGCTTATCTCTTTTATGGATATTTATGTTGGGGTTATGCTTTTTACTTTATGTACTCAGAAAATAATTTGTAAAAATGGATATTAAGTGTACTTGGTTTTATTGTTGGTTTTTGATGTTGTTGTAACCAAACTATTTCTCCACTGCAATAAAAGTTGTTTTAATTTTTCAAGTACCAATATATGTATCTGTCTTGTTATATTCTGTTCTATACACCAATAATACTCCATGAAAGTTAATGCATTCTCTTTGAAAGTGACATTAATGGATGTGGGGTATTACAAGGTATATACATATATTTAAAATACAAATACATTCACTCACTATTTATACAGGAATCCTAAACCTAAGCTCATATACCAGATGTAACAACCCGAATTCCGACAAACCGATTTTTTTTAAATTATAATCTATCGAAACCCATGTTGGTTGCTCTGTTATCCTGCAGAAATGACAAATATATAAAATATATCAGAGCTCAGAAAATATCTCATAGAGGAATGGATAAAGTATAATATAATCAAAGTATAGCCTTACCATAGTAATAATACTGCCTAACCAGTATTTAAAGCTACCATATCTCTGCCACAAATCTAACCTACGAGTATGTTATGAGGAAGGGGTCAGAGCACAAGTTCCGGTGACTAGATTTAAACTATACACTTTGGATAATCCTACATATACCGTTCAATCACATTTTCTTATTTATTAGGTTACTTGGGTTAACAGCACTCAAGGCTTACTCACACGTCGTATCCATTACTTCCCAGTGGATAAACCTAATACAGTATATATGGAGCTATCCCCACCCCCAATATTGAGGTACACCCCATAGTACCCCACTCGGACAGTCTCTAACGTAATGCCATGGAAATGAACGCAGTCCCTCATTCTACGCTAGAGTAACGAACGCATCTCTACATAACAATATTACGTTCCGCATATATCTGTCATTACTATGCTACGTAAGCGTACGGACTGTCACCTTTGATCGAATCAGATTCCATACCAGAGTAATGCCCTTAAGTCTACGATACACCACCCAAAGCAGACATGCATGTATCTAGACTTTCCCACATACGTATCGTCAATCGTATTCGATGCCTTAACCACACATAATGTGCACCGAATTCCGTGGCAGGGCTGTACAAGAAATGTGAAACTTGACCGGGAGCTTTACCGTATCTGTACAGGCCCGCCTTTAAGAGCCTCAAAATATAGATATTTCTAGGGTATGTTTTTCATGGTGGCTATGGCCCACCTCGGCCCCTCCCTCAACTAGTAAAGACTACAAGAGCTAAGCGACTTGGCCCTTACAAACAATCTAAACATCCAGTTGGTGTCTCCCCTCAACCATCGTACCTCGGTAGTGAAAGGTGAATGGTCTATTGGGTTTAGCTCTAGTTTTTTCACATCCCACTGGTTGCCGACGACGGGTACCCAACGATCTACTTTCTTTGCTCTGCCTCCCCGTTGAGGCGACCGCTGAATCACCCTAGTATCACCATGTCACAACATTCTGACAGCAAAGCTATTTTTGCAGTCAAGGCTCACCCACCTGATAGTAACGTGCAGATCCAACCTCTGCGAGCACAACCTAAACATCTTCCACTGCACAGAGGGCTGCCAGGAGCACCTTACATATCTAAGGAAGCCGTGTGCTTCCCCTTCCAATCGTTCAAAGCCGATAGAATAATCAGATGAATGTGTGCTCCTCTCGTGCCTCATGACACCACAATGATCTACCCCGTTGGGTTATTTACCCTTAAACGTGTGGACTGGTCCAAGAGCCTCATTTTAGTATGTTATTAGACCCTATGTCTAAACATTCCTTTATGCGCTTGCTTTACCTCATCAGGTTTCCATTTAACTTGGTTATTCTCATTCACATTGACTTCTTATTCAAGTTACCAAATTCCTCTTTCTTATTAATTTCGGTCTTATAACTTAACCCATTTGAGCCCATTAATAAGCCCACAACATGTTATTCTCTATATTGTGATCCAAGGTCTGTAATCCACAATCCCTTTATATTTTTGTTGATTTCAAAGTTATAAAAACATGTTCTACTTAATATGTAATTAAGTATATCTCCATTCGCATGTTTTCTATTTATCATGTCAGTCATTATTTATGATTAAATATGACTTATTTCACTTCATAAGTTTGCCTCACTCTTCCTTATTAAATCATAATTCCCTCTTATACTGTCACCATAACTTATCGTTGTTTACTTATGAACTTAGTTCTCTTAACTAAGGTTCACTAATAAGTCTCCTTTCTATTTATTATAACTTATGTTATAATTTTCCCTTGTCCCTAGGACAAGCCTTAACATGTTATTCTTATCAACATATTTCAGATTTCCAAGTTTCCAAATTACTTAATTTGTAATTAAGTACAACTTCTTTCATTTCATAAATTTTTCCCCATTTGTTGATTACTTAATTTACAATTAAGTACCATTTTTCTCATTACATAAGTTATCTCATTTTCTCACTAGTTTATTATAACCTAAGTTATAATATCCACTTGTCCCTAGGACAAGTCTACCTATTATATAACATTCTCATTAATGTAATTTATTTATAATTGGTTATTATCATTCCCCGTTCATTCCCTTTATTTTACTGTTGTAATTCTTTCATTCAATTCCAATTATTTCCACTAATTAAAATTTATGTTGTTTATCAGTCCTGCTATTTACATACACACACACATGTACACACACACACACACACACACACACACACATATATATATATATATATATGTATATGCATTAGACCTCTCACATTAAGCCTACACTTGTGGATGCTGGATTTGTTGGGCAGTTCCAAGGAATCTTCTACCACAAGTTAACTTAACCTCGTGTCTTAGCACCACTACATATTTTATTTATGCACTTAGACCTCTCACATTAGATTTACCACTTGTGGATGCTGGATATGCCGAGCGGTTCTGGGTAGACTTTACCACAAGTGTAATATAACCTCGTGTCCAAGTGCGGTTATAGTTTACTATTTACTGTAAATTTCCTATATTTTATATGTCATCATATTAAACCCGTTTTATGTCGCATATTCTTTCTAACATACAATAAATTCTATTCTAACATGTAATCGTTTAATCATGTAATTGTTCAAATTAACAAACTAACATGCAGTGTTCTCAATTTCTACCGTTAAAGGTCCAAGTTCATAAATATCACAAATTAACATGGAATTGAAACAACAGTAATCACTACACATATTTTGACAAATTTATATTTCAGCATATGAATTTTCCAACATATTAATATTTAAGCATACTAATATTCCAACATGTCATATTCATCACTTTAATCTTTTAAACATATGTTTAAACGTCTCAACATATCATATTTCAACATGTCATAAGCATTTCAAATTTTTTTAATTATTCTAGCAATTTCGCATCGTATAATAACGTGGAATGTTAAACGATAATATATCATTACCAAAAATGATATAACTTGAATCCACTCATCTTATTTGCTTCCCAAATCCTAGATCTGGTCCAGATCTAGCATTCTGTAGCTTTCCCCTAATTGGATTCAGAACCTAACAATCATGGATTCGTAATTTTTACTAAAAGAAAAAGGGAAGAAAAAGGAAGAAAATTGAATAGACCAGATCTAGAAAATTACATCACTTCGCATATGATTCTGAACACCTTTTTATTAACGTCAATTCTTTTCCTCCAGATCTTGATTTAGAAATTTTCCTAAACTAAATTTTTTAATTTTCTGAAGAGATTTGAGGAGGAAGAAGAATGGCAGAGCTTCTGCGTTGTCTCAGAAATGTGAGATTTAGCTAGGCTCTACTGGCCTATTTATAGGTGTTCGGGATTTTATCGTACACGCCGTGCTGAGTCAGCATTGAATTTGGTTATGAAAATGGTCCAGATTCATCTTTTAATGTTTATAACGTTTACTTTTAAACGTTCGATCTCTCTCATGTTTTTCCTTTTCATACCTTATTTTACGCTGCATATATATATATATAATGTTAATGTTTTGCAGCGTTTAATAGCTTCCTTGTTTTGCTCTTTTCAAATTGATTGTGCGTATTTTCCTTCTTTAACTAATTGCATGCTATTAATCTTTTACTTTTGAATTTCGAATGTTATGTGTTTATAACTATACACTTCCTCCTTTATTTTATTTTATTGCATGCCTTATCTTTTTACTTATTGCAATCATTTTACCATGTTTCCTTCTTCCTTATTTTAATCAATCCATTGCATTAATTTAGCGCATGTATTATCTTCCCATCAGTTTTGAATTGATTTGAATTATATTCATATATAAGGTCCTTATATGTATACAAAACTTGTATTGACCATTTTACGCGTATATATATACGCACAACTTTCGTTTCATTTTCAAATTTCAAACGGTATTGCACCTTTATTTGATTCTTGCCATATTTCTATGATTTCAGCCTTATCCTGAATTTTATTTCTTGTGTGTGTGTGTATATATATATATTCCTATATATATATACACATATATTCTCATATACATATATTTTCTTTACTTCCTTCTATGTATAATTTTCCTTATATGTGCATTTGTATTTATTTTCCCTCATGAACATGTGTTATTTTAGTTGTTCCCTTAAAACAAAAATATGACAACGGCGAGGATCAAACTCCATACCTCTTGTATGCAAGTCACATGTTCTAACCAACTAGGCTACTAAGGCTATTGTTAATAAGGCTTAGAACAATGATAGTTATTGTTCTATTCTTACTTCTCTTTTTCATGTTTGCTACAATATTTTATTTAACTCATTGCATGAATCTTTTTCTTTTATTACTCTTTTATTATTAATGCATAATCAATGTATGTAACACATTTACACCGCATGCAACCAATCTTTTCTTTCTTTTAATGTATGCATTACATTTTATTCGAATTAATCTTTATCGCATTCTTCATATATACATTCATATCCATGCATATATATATATATACACATATGCATTATTTAATTATTAAATTGAATTGAAAATTAGTTTGAATTGGATGAGTGTGTGTGTTGAAAATTATTTTCAATTCAACCACACCGACACGAATTTCCCGCCTGAGCATGGACGCAGGACTTCAACAAACATCTGAGCACCGATACAGATTTCCCACTTAAGCATCAACACAGGACTTCAACAAACAACAGGAGTTTGACTTTTGATTGTGTTCTAGAATAACACTGAATAGCCAACCGTTGGGTACAAACTTCCTATAATCTTATCCTCAAGTATATAATATGTATGTGAAGATTGAAGGAAATATATTGCTTTCTGAATCAACAGATTCGAAATAAATTCAATGATTCAAGAAGCAATTTGAATATTTGAAAGAGTTTTTAGAATGCATGAGAGTATAGAGTTTAAGATTAGAAAATTTAAGAAGATTCAGTGATTTGTAAAACATGTTAGTGATGTATATATAGTGGTTGAAGAGTAGTCAACTTTCATGAAGAGTTTTAGCAAAGAGAAGCAACCATTTCTATTTGAAATGAAGATGAATCTCTTCATGAAAGATGGTAATGTTTTAGAAACAACAATGCTACTTTACCCGAAACTTATTTTGTCAAATTGTGTGAATGTGAGATAAATTAGTAGGACCCCCCATGAATTGCCTCAAAAGTAGGAGGTGGAACCTATTTTTTCTCTCTATTTCGCATTTTTTGACAA
This sequence comes from Allium sativum, assembly GCA_030737875.1. Taxonomy (NCBI): domain Eukaryota; kingdom Viridiplantae; phylum Streptophyta; class Magnoliopsida; order Asparagales; family Amaryllidaceae; genus Allium; species Allium sativum. The sequence goes on along the minus strand of JASFAX010001668.1, from coordinate 25,664 downwards.
AAAAAATTTGGTCTCTGTACCATTGTTCTTTCAGAAAATATGGCTGTTGTAAAATATGACTGTTGGAAATATGACCATCAAAAAATATGACCATTGCAAAATATGACCGTTGCAAAATATGACCGTTGTAAAATATGGCCATTGGAAACATGAAGTGTCTTTTCGCGAAGTGCCTTTTCGTGAAGTGTCTTTTCACGAAGTGTCTTTTCACGAAGTGTCTTTTAACGAAGTGATGTAGTGCCTTTTCGTGAAGTGTCTTTTGGCGAAGTGTCTTTTCGTGAAGTGATGAAGTATCTTTTCATAAGTGCATTTGTGTACGTTATATATTTGAGGATAGATTTTAACAATATATAACACATCTAAGACATAATTAAATAAATAATCATAACCTATATCACTTTTTCTTTTTATCTTCTCTTCTTCATTGTCATGAATCAAAAAATTATGATCTAGCACTAAGGTTGAGTTGGCTAAGTAAACGACCTTCGATTCTACCTTCCTTCTCAGGGACGAAAAGTCTATTGGTGGGGGACACTGTAACAACCCGCATTTTTTGAACCAATTTAAGAATTATTTTTAATTATTTTTAATTGATTTTACATATATAAATTGATTTATTTTGAAAATTAATGACTAAAATTTTATTTAAAACAAAGTTAGAATGTATAAATTTAAAACTTAATTAAAAAGAACTCATAATGGAGCGATAGTTTGTAATTTTTGTTTTGAACTTTAAATTAATATAAAGAGTTCGATATAAGTCGGATTTTAGTAAAATAAAAAATGTTAGGATGTATTTAATTATATCTTTCTAGCGAATGTGAAAATTTTAGATTTCATATTATAAATTGTAAGTTATGACCGAATTAAAATTTGAAATAGTCGCTATGGAATTTATTAACATTTTAATATTAAATAAGCCCTTAAAAATAGTCATTTTGCAAACGACCTCCATTTTGGAAGAAACTAATTTTATTGGATCCGTAACGTCAAATTATTATCAGATTTAAAATTTCAAGTCAATTGGAATTAGTATGTAAGCGTGGTAAATTTAAATACGTATTGAATTTCAATTATAATTTAATAAGCTAGTTAAAAGGCTATTTTTCAAATTGTCTTCAAATTCGATGAAATTAATTTTGTTAGAACCATAATATTAAAATATAACTAGATTTCAAATTTCGTAATTTTTGGAGTTAGTACGTGGTCGTGGTAAATTAAAGCGTATGTTTAAATTTAATATTTAACGTTATATTTTAATTTTGATAAAAACTGACTGAAACAGTCGAACTAGCTTACGAAAGATATCCTATTGTGTCTGAAATTGGGGTATTTAGTTAGGGGCGATAGTCGTTGGGATTCATTTTGAGTTTGGAATTTCAAACCCTGTAATTAAGTAGTAAATGAATTAAATATAATATAATATTACACATATATATAAATTTTCTACCCAACCCTAGTTCAACAAACAGAAACCGCCGCTAGGAAGGAAAAAACGGCCTATAACATCCGATTTTTTCCCCACTTATCTCATTATCCATGCAATTAAATGAAAAAGTTTCTTCTGCAATTCTCTTTAGCTCGATGAGCTCATGTTATTCAACGGCTGTGGTTGTTTTTAGTTGCACGTGGAAGCTGAAATCGAGCCTCAAAGGGGGTGACTTTTAATCGTCATAACAGTTATTCAGAATGGGTTAAACCCGACCTTTCAGAATAACTCGCATATCTTATAATTAAGTGATATATAAACACATCGTACACCTCATTCCAATCCAGAATATTATTTATTTCAAATATTTACATTTAGGGGAAAGGTTCCCATTAATTTTATCAAAGATAAGTTCTTTTAAACTTATTCTTAAATCTTCCTTCGGATATCAATTTCAAAAGATTTGATTTTACCTTTTAACAATTCTAAACCAAATTAAGATTTATAAAACTAGTCGGGATTATCGATCCTTACCGAAGTAACCATTTATTTTATTTTTCCCAATCCCAACCTATTCATCCCATGGAGCAAAACTGGTAGTACTCCATATCTAACACCCACAGTGTTATTGGTAAATTTACTTACCATTTCACGTTCAAATCTAATTAAATATTTAACTATCGCCTGGAATAAAACTGGTGGTACTCGATATCTCGATCGTTTCATGATTTCGATAAATTTAATTATCCCATTCTCATTTTAATCTAATTAAAGAATCATTAAAACTTAGTTTAGTTTTAATCTCAAAAATTATTACTTATTGATTATTCAATCATGTAGGAAATTAATTCTGTCTTTAACTGGGTTAAGGAACCAATGTCACTGAAAACACTGTTCAAGATAAACCCAAATCATGTTCCATTAAAATGGAACTTTCACGGAAATCATAACAGTATATAATCGACATAAATTTCTGTATCAAACTAGTACCATAAGTGGAATAGTGGCAAGGCCTTTTAAATTCCATAAATAGTAAGGGCCTTCCTTCACAGAAGCTTATCTCGATTATTAAATCGAATTCCACTCAATTCCAATTTAATATTTTAAATTGGAAACTTTACTTTGGAAAATTCCATTAATCTTAATTAAAAGATTATAAATTGTAGATCATAACTTCCCTGTTAATTGGGTTAAAGAACATATGTTACTTAAAACATTGTTCATAATAAACCCAAAATCAACTTCCAGTTAAATTAATTTATTGGTAAACTTCACTAAATCTTAATTAAAAGGTTTATCCTTTCCTCAACTGGGTTTAAGAACAGTGTTATTAAAGACACCATTCATGACAAACCCAAAATCCAAATTGATATTAAATACAAGGCTCTGAATAGAAATTATATTGACTTATATTCAATATCAAATTCTGAAACTAGCGGATATCGTATTGGGAATAATGATATCTATATTTTCCGAACTCTTCAACAATATCTGTATAATCATGGAATCCAATATCGAAATATTCTGAAGATTATTTTCATTCGAACCCCATTCCAATTCATATGCTGGAAAAATTTGGTTATATTAAAACCATTATAAATTCTTTCAGTTCTTTCTTCTAGTTATAAAAAAAACTTATTCTGATAAAAATATCTTTTATCTTTTCAAACGTAGAATTTTCTATCCAAACTGTTTCTAAATCGTTTGTTATAATTTTACATAATTTATTCATATTTTTAGTAATTTTAATAAGGCCCTTATAGTCGGTTTCCAATATCGGCCACCGAACAGCTTTCATAGTGGGCTTTTCTAAAATTGATTTGGACATATTTTAAAATCTAACCATTCAAATTTAAATCTCATATATTCATTTGAAAGATCTTTTCGATATGAACCCAATGATTCTGGAATTAGGAGAGTTCGACGGTCGGATCTCCCGTTACATGAATTTGAAGTCAATAGTTGAAATTCGCGAATGGTCGCTGCGCGGTGCGTTCTATTCAAGCCATTAAATATGTATAATATATTATCGTCGATTTCTATTCAAAAAGTATTTTATAAAATATTTATAAATTTGTTTTAAACGATTTCAACTTCGTTTTCGATTTTAAATCAAAATTGAATATTCTATTTTATTATAATATTAAAATTATAATATTTTCAGAATATTAGATTTTGAAATCAAATCTTTTCGATATTCATTATAAAATGAATAAAATCAACTGGAAAATCCATTCGAGTTAAAATGACGTACATCTACTTAACTCGGCTTCATATATTCATTTCAGTTATGAATATTACAACATTTTCGTGTCCATCCAAATTCGGACATCAAAATCATATTTTGATTCTTTGCTGAATATTATTTTAAAATCTTCGTTTATTTTCTAAATTGGAATCAGACTCAATCAACTAACATATAAATTATTTATATGGATTCTATACATTGCATGTACTCAGAAATAATGATAAACAACTATTAAACAGTCAATTCACGTCCAGAGTGCAATTTACTACTGTATAAGCATTAAGTAATCAAATAACGCTTATAACAGTCTGTCAATCAATCGGTTGACATATAATTAAATCCAAGGGAGATGTGAATAAATTGTCATCCCCAGACCAGTGTGGGGTTTTAAAACAACGCAATAAATGTAAATTTCTTACTGGATAATGAATTTAATCATAAATAGTTCAATTCAAGTTATTTTTCAAATTAACTAATTTTTACTGTTCAAATCTATAAATGGATATTTATATCCAATTTCAATTACCACAAAATAATATTAAATTATTTTTAATACATTCAAAATCACAGTCACAACACAATACAGTCAATCATATCAACCATGGGTTTTCAAACAACAGTGAATGTGAGTTAACAGGCACCGTACAACATTTTTGTGATAATTAAACGAATAAAAATCAATATTGGCAATCTCTACATTTAGTTATAAAATAAATAACTGTACAAAATTTTGAGTGAGAGAGTGCTCACTTTCATTTCCACTCCGTCGGTCTTTATTTGGCGATGGTTTTAACTAAATTAAACCAGACGTTTAATTTAGTCAAAAATTCCAGCTGCTTCCAAATTCCTCCCAGTCAGTTCTATGTTGTAGAGCTTATCTTCATGATCCTAATGCAAATTGTGTAACGACCCAAGGATTTTCGGCCCCGAAAATCGACATAAACACCCTTATCTTATCTCATGCCGATCCTCCAAGCACCAAAAACACTGGGACGTTTTAGAAAGAAAATAGAGGGTGAGATAAGAAAGAAAGAAATATTAGAATAGAAGAAGAAGAACCAACATAGAGTCTCACATCGCAGAGGAACAAAATATAATACAGAAATAATCTTTATTGAGAGCTTTTGAAAATACTTACAATATCAGAGTACAACACACATCTGGACAGTTTTGATAATCTGTCCTCATATATATAATCACACAGCGGAATATCATTCGTCTGAACATCTTCAACTCGTCTCTGGACTTCCCAGTACCTGATGACCTGAACCTGTACACCTCGGTCTAACCCGAGCATTTACAAAACACCGGGTCAGTCTGGTGGACCAGAGTGAGAAAAACTCGCACAGCATTTAGGGTATCACACAACTTGATTTTCAAGTTAAAATCCTTGCGAAAGAAAAAGATAATCGTAAGACCGATCCATAGATAACCCAAACCAGTTTTTGAAATCAATATCTTCTCTGATATTATACTAGTGTCTAAATACAAGTAAATATCAATGTAGTGGAACGTTTGCATCTCACGCTCCACGTATATATATACAAACAAAACCGTAGGCACTTATTGGAAATTGGATTCCGACCTTGACAAGGTATGGGACCACCTGCCGCTCGTGTATCTCTAGAGGCAAATACACTGGGTTCAACAAGAACATCTTGCAACCCGGCCCTCACATGACCGACCACTCATTTCGCTTGAGTGTATCGAATGTATACCACCAACGGTTGGACTCAAACCACCGTTTCTCGAATGGGCAGAATCGATAAAGTAAGAAACAAAAGGAATTTCTCTATATAGGTGATTATACACCCTAATGGGAGCGACCCACATAGCCATGCTGCCTGCCCGATTTTTTGTCATCTCCCAGCTGATGAGGTTTGATGTTAGAACACAACTGATTCATTATACACTTTGAATGCCACATCGTCAGATCCGCCAAATCACTAATTGACGTCCACAAAAATACTCTGCGATTTGGCTAAGAGGAGGTGTATGGCCTTCTCCGCCATCAACAGAAATACGTTTGAAGAAATCAACGTACGTGACCCTTAAGAACTACTCGGTCAGACATCCGTCCATACAAGTCATCCAGGAACAGGATGAACCGAAGGTACTCTCCTACTGCATCCAATATAGGAATCACCCCATGGATCAGTAGCGACAGTCCTTGCAATCCACAGTTTCAACCACGACAGAACCCCAGTATATCTCCGGGTCGAATCAAAGATTGTAAGTGGTTCTTCCGCTTTATGAAAACTATGGTCTTCAAATGCTCCATCTCGATCGTTGCCTGATCTTCCTTTATATATTTCGTATTTATTGGTTGGAATGGTTTTCGAATACACATTTGATCTTGGTCTTTCCATACCAACAATCATAAAGGTCAGACTTGATAGTCGGTTATTTAACTATCAAGTAAACATCCATGAAAATCACAAAAATAGATTTATTGGTCTGGTACTCAGCATCACTTGGCTTTTAAAATTTATCGCCCAATCTTTTAATTTCGTTACTGGGTAAAATATTATCTCATATCATTTCCACTACTTTGGAAATCTTATTACCCATTCTTGCCATTACCAACTAGTATTACCTTTGGATAGTCCTGAAGCCGTTCAAGTTGGGGTATTTTAATTACCTCTCAGACCTTGATCAACGACGTTCTTATCTTCAGGTAAATACGAGTTGTAATTTAAGAACAAATCACATCTCACCAGTTAAAATATGGATTTACAGTAATTCCTATCTTTTGTAAATTTCTCTTTGAATATAATTAATATCGCTTAAATAATTCCTTACTAATATCACTTTTATAAATTCTCGACTTATTTAAATAACTTTGTTTACTAAATTGGATTATCACAAATCCTTTTCCGACCTTTCTTACCAAGCCCAAATTTAAATCCATTTTCCCATTCCCTTTTTCTTTGGGGAATCTCCTTTCAATTTTATTGGCTTAACTTAATTCCATTATTAAGCACTTCCAATTCAAAACAACGTTTAACCTTTTATAAACCTTGTTTATAAATAACAGGTTTAATATAACCCTTTTCATTTACATCTCCTTTTACTTAATTCAACTATTAAGTAACATCTCCATTTAACCTATCGTATTTGTTTAGCACCTTTTATTACTTTATTTTAAAACCCGAGTTCAAATATAAACTTGTTTATAACTTCTTTCAAAACTCACTTGGTCAATTCAAAACACAACTTTTTCTCTAGCCCTTTTCTAGTTAATTTCTCCTTTAAATTAATTAAAATATAATTAATTTAAATAAATTTATTTGACTGTTCATTTTGATGGATTTAATCAACTACTTAACCACTAGGTTATTACTTGGCCAATTGTTTATTATTCTTATCAATATAAGAAATTGTTTTATAAAACAAATTTCAAAATTTACTTATAAACTTTACTAGACAAATAATTTATATTTATTTCCTTTTAAATAATCTTTCAGTTAACGTAATATCATAAAAAAAACTATTTCAGTTATAAAACATATTTATAACTTCAATAAATGTCGATTTGTCATCGATAAAATCCATATTTTTTAAAAATTGATTGATTTCTAAACCATGTGATGCCAATTACCCAACCCATTCCATTCATCAGCATAAATGTTGAATTATATTCAATAGTCAACAATAACCAATCATTCTTTCTATTTGACTGATAGTTTGTATAACGATCATCAATCAATTTAAACAATTCAAACAATTCCAAACAATTTCAAACACGTTTATAAACGTGACCAATCAAGGGAAATTACTTTATTTGGGTCAAATCATAACGATCGGTGTTTTACTGAAATTAAAAGACCCAGTAATTAAATCAATATTAACTAGCAAACAGTCAACTACTAACAACCAGAACACGCAAAATAAAAATCCAATTTATATAAAATATAAATGGGAAGAGCTGAGGGAGTTGAACTCACCTTGGTTTGAATCTGTCGATAAACAGTCTGGTTTCAGTCGAATTAAACTAACGTTTAATTCGAATAAAAATTCCAGTTACTTCAAATCCGGACTACACCCGCTCCATCTCGAAGTACTCGTCTCCACGGTCCCAACGCAACTGACCGCGCGTAAATCTGATATCGTATGTGTACGAAATTGTATTACAAAATTTATAAAACTAATTAAATTAAAAACTTAGATTTTCTTTTGATTTTTAAAATTGGGCCTTACCATAGTTATCCGGCCCAATCAAGAACCCGACCCGCCTCCCTCTTAAAACCCTCACCCGATCCCTCTTCTATCATTCAGCCGCCTCCATGTTTTTATCTCAAAGCCGAAAAACTCTAGTCCCTCTTTTTAATTTCAACATCAAATCTGAGATTTTGTGGCGTCGCAACTTCCCCTTCGACCTCCTCAACGATTCGCGGTCAACCCTAAACCCCCACAGACCACCAGTTCGGCAATCGCCAGCCAACCCCCGAGCCTTCTAGAACCACGACGAGTGATCCTCGAATTAAGCTAAGTTTTCTCTGTTTACTTGATTTTTACTTGCTGTAATACTTTGTTTAGAATTTCTTTCCTTTTTGTTATCTTCTTTTTTCTGTTATGAATGGTTGAATTGGATGGAAACATACTATGTATTTATAGCTACGGTTTGATGAGAACACTGTCTTGCACTGGCTATGAATTGTTATGTTAATCCATACTCAAATCTATACTTGGATATTGGTTCGGATTTTTGGTATAGGATTTTAATTGTATGAATTTAGTGAATGGTACACGGATTTGACTTAGAAATAAACCTATATATTGTTGTGTTGATTAGGTTGTGCTTTGTATTGTTCCTTCAATACAGACATTGAATCTGCGTTTAGAACTAAAAAAAATAGTTTTGTATGACCTTAGTACCTGAATCCGATTGAGAATAAAAGCATATATATTTGCACTATAGGTTAGATTAGGCTGTGGCTATGACTTGTTTATTCAGTACATGTTTTTGAAACAGTATATTCTGCTTTGGATTTTGTATTCGAGATTGGCTTTTTTTTGTATATATATATATAAATATATATGTTAGCAGTTCTACACAAATCTTTCTTCTCTTTAGCATGTGCATGTACTATTTTTGGCCGTCCCTATACTTGCTCTTAGGCCACTTATTTCACTGTTCTTGAAAGAACAAGACATGGAAATTTTTTAGCTGAAATGAATATATATATTTGTTTCAGCTATTTGCTGTGTACAACCTGTTTTATTCATTTCCATGTCAATTTCCCTTATGCCTACTTCTCACTGTTTATAGTAGCTGTGCCTACTCTGTTCATCAACTGTTTGTGATTTCTCTATTTTTTTTATCTATGTACTGTCTACATTGATGTATCAATATATGCATATTTTTTTTCTTTAGCTATACATGACATGTTCTTAGCTGTTCATGCTTTCCCTTAGGTTGTTTTAGTATTTTTTAATTTATTTTTTTATACTGTTTTATTTTTATTATGAAATTTTCCCTTTTAATGGGTTTTCTCCCTCATTTCTTTTCGCAGATCAACTGTTCGAGATGATGGATCAATGGGTTTCTTTAAAGAACAAAAGGCCGTTGATGACATCCTTTAAGTTGTCCATTGTTTGTATTGTTTTGTCTTGTCAGATTTTAAAAGTTGAAATTAAGTGTACAAGACTATTTAAAGGTAGTTCTGCAAATTAGTTAAATTGTGTATATTTATTTGTTGTTATGAACAGGTTTAAACTTGTATTTTATAAATAAAAATATATAAACACATATGTTGTTGCTTTTATCCCTCTTGTACTTCTTTTGGAAACAGTAATTAGAAATGGGATTTGCCAGTTTGGTTGTACCAAACCTTTTGATGCTTCTAGTCTATGTTTTTATTTTAACACTTTTTACTTTGTCGAACAAATATGATATGTACGCGGGTTTTTATTCGTTTTGCCAAACCGAGCGGAAACGCTGAAAAATATATACTTCAAAAACAACCAACTTAACGAAAATAAATATCGCCATATTTATTAAACAACATCTTCAACATCAAATAGTATAGAATTCACTCGACATTAAAATTCTAGTTTTAATTAATATTCCATATAAAAATCCTTTAATATAAATAAATGAATCGTTAAAATTTAAAAACGATTTCACAACGACTATTCGAAAATTTGAATTGGACATAACTAAAATACGAAATTTCGATTTTTCCCTTTCATTAGAAAAATATAATCGAACCAGTTCAAACGTGTCTCGTTTCACAGAAATCCGACTTATATTGGAACATGTATATCCAGTTAAAGTTCAAATCGAAAATTATGAACTACCGCGCCGTTTTCGAGCTCGTTTTAATTAATATATAAATATATATATTCGAACTCTAATTTATATAAATAAATTCGATTAAAAATCCATTATATTTCAAATATAATATATAAACTGATTTAAATATTCTATTTTAAATGGCCAAAAAATCCAGGACGTTACAAGTTGTTTCACTAAATTCCGATATCATATGATAGAGTTACACAATTTTAAACATTGAACAATTTAACTAAATGTTAATGAAATTAATTAAGGTTTTAATTTACCTTCTTCCTCTTTCAAAACCCAGGCCAATGTTATTTCGAAATTGCACAGCCCTTAAGGCTTCATCGAGCCGCTGCCACAGTCGACCGAAGGTCGATCGGAGTTCGCCACCCTCCTCCTAGTCGCGCCATGCGCCTCCATCCCCAACGATGACGAATTCGCACCCCCCTCATCGCCCAGAAAACCACCTCAAACTCCGCCACTTCACTGCATCGCCCCGGCAATCAGCATATGTAACACCCCGTAATTCTGTTAATATTAATATTCACAAATTAAAGAATAAATAATCTCAGACGTTAGAATTGTGGGAAACGGGTTGCGCCATTGTGTTCGTCTCGGAATTCTGGTTGAAATAGTGTAACAACCCGAAAATCTGGGGCCAGTTTAAAATTTTTGTTTTGGCAATTTTAGCGAATTTTGATTATTTAAAATGAATTATTTTAAATAATATCGACAAGAAATATATTTTGAATATATTTAGAACATATATATTTATACGCGTCGTCGTTAGAATATAAATAATTATATATAATTATAAAAGGAATTGAAAATGGCGCGGTAGTTCGATAATTCGATTTCAAATTTCAATTGAACATACCGGGTGCAAAATAAACCGGATTTTAGCGAAACCAAAAACATTAGGATCTAATTTAGAATATCTTTCCAACGAATCCGAAAAATCAAATTTTCATAGCGGGAATCAAAAGATATGTCCAGTTGAAAATTCTGAATTGTCGCTATGGAATTCAGGCCCTTAAAAATGGGAATTTTGCAAACGACCTCGGATTTCAACGAAACCACTTTTGTTGGATCCGTGATGTCAAATTATTGCTAGGTTTCAAATTTCATAATTTTTCGAATTAATATGTGACCGTGGCAAACGGAAATGCGTTTGACCAGTTTTAGTTGATTTTAATCGACTGGAAAATGACCATTTTTCAAACGGTCTCAGAATTCGACGAAACTAGTTTTGTTAGGACCGTATCGTCAATACGAAGCTAGAAAATATTTTTGTGGAATTTTTCGAGTTAATATGTGACCCCAGTAAATTGAAATGTACGTTTAAAATTCAATATAAGGATTTAAATGTTAATTTGAACGAAAACTGATCGAAACAGTCGAGTTGGCTTACCAGACCTATCCCATTGTGTTCAGAATGGGGGTATTTAGCTAGGGGCGACACTCGTTGGGATTCGTTTGGAGTTCGTTATGTTAAGCGACTAAATTACGAATTAAATAATTAAAAATATATATAATATATATATATATATATTCAGCCAATCACATTAAACCCTAGCTCATTTTAAATTCAGCCGATATTAAATAAAACCGACGGCTCAGGAGCTCTCGATTTCAGCTCCGTCGATCTACTCCAAGACGTCGCGATCAACATTGTGCCCGAGGGGAAAAGGTTCGGAGATGGGAGGGCTGTCTCTAGCTGGCGGCGCTTCACTTCCGATAGGCAGAGGCGACGGGAATCTCTCTCGAGGCGGTGCAAGGGTTTTGGGGAAATTTGGGGGCTATGGTGCTCAAATCGAGGTCAGGTGTGCGGGGTTAGGGCGCTGGTGGGACGGCGAGGGACGCGGGGCCACTCAGATCATCTCCCGGTGGCTGGTGATGGCGAGTTCGGTGAAGGATAGGGTGCAGGTTCGAGTTGTTTTGGTCTAGGAGATTGCACGAGGAAGAATACGATAACAGTGAGCTTTTTTTCTTTATAGTAATAGTTTAATTAATTTCAGTTTTAAAAAAAAAGGTAATTTGGCCTTGTCAATTTCAGTTTTCAAAAAGGTAATTTGGCCTATTTGGCATTGTAAATTTCAGTTTCTAAAGAGGTGATTAGCATTTATATTTTTTTTTGTTTTAAAATATATAAGTATTTGCTTTAAAATATATAAGTATTTGTTTTAAAATATATACATTCATTATTGTAAAAATGGATTTTTGATTTTAAAATAAAATTAGCATGATGTTTAAAAATAAAATAAAATTTTCATATTGTTTTAAGAATAAAAATATATCTTTGTTTTAAAATAGAAGAAGGCTTTGTTTTTAAAAATTGAAGAAGGCTTCGTTTTTAAAAATAGAAGAAGGCTTTGTTTTTAAAAATAGAAATAGGATATGATTTTAAAAATATAAAAGCAAGGAGCTTTAAAAATATAAAAGGATTTTTAAAATAAAGGCAGAATTGATTTTAAAAATATAGAAGTAGAATTGTTTTTAAAAATAGAAATATCACATTTTTAAAATATAAACATAGTATAAGAATGGGATTATATATATTTATAGCGTTAGAATAAAATTGTGATTTTTATATATTGAATAGCGAAGTAAAAATTCGATTTTTATATATTGAATAGCAAAGTAAAAATTCGATTTTTATATATTGAATAGCGAAGTAAAAATTCGATTTTAACATATGTAGAGAATACGGGCAACGAAGATGACAAAAAGGCGAGGATGACGAAGACTTCTGCAAAAGAAGAGTCGAGATGGTTGGATAGCTATCGGTGAGAACTTCTCACTCTTCAATTTCTTTTTCTAGTTATATATATACTAGGATGCAGACGGTGTTTAGTAGCACCCGACACCCGTCATCCACAGACCATGGATGACTTGTTTGTTTAATTGTTTGGTTGGGTAGTTGGTTAGATTATTTGGTTTGAATTGAATTGTTTGGTGAAATGGAATGGATTTGATTGATGTGTGAATGGCGTGGGCCTTCACTAGACTGGGGATAAGGCTAGGCCTTGTCCCGTTTCTAGTATCGTGCCGTTATGCCGCCGAAATTTTCTAAAATATGTTAGAAAAATAAAAATATCATTTTATTGGGTAAATGAACCAAAAATTAATGTGTTCAAAGAAAATAAAATATTTATATAGTTAAAAATATTTTATCGTTAAAAATATAAAATTTTAACGTGGATGTGAATAAATAAAATATTCATTTGCAAACCGGACGGTTTGTTTATGAACACCTATTTGAAGGACATTGATTGGGTCGATAAATTTTACACATCGCCCAACTGCACAAATAAAATCTGTGTTTGTTGATTTGAAACCCCACACGGGTGTTGGGATGAAATTTGAAGTTCACTCATCTCGATTGATTGACAGGCTGTTACAAGCGTTAGATATCGACATTTGATGCTTATACAGTGTAGTGCACTTTGGATGATGGTTGATTATTTATCATTGCTATTATATACATGTGTTGAATGGAACCCATATAATTGACTTTATATGGTAATCGATTGGGCCTCATTCCAATTTAGAAAATGAAGAATAATATAAAATAAAGGTTCATGTGTTGACAGTACTCATCCGTTGAGATTAGTCATGTGTTGAACGAAATATTTTAACAATAAAATTTACATCTTTATCAATATAAAATAAAGGTTCATGTGTTGACAGTACTCATCCGTTGAGATTAGTCATGTGTTGAACGAAATATTTTAATAATAAAATTTACATCTTTATCAATATAAAATAAAGGTTCATGTGTTGACAGTACTCATCCGTTGAGATTAGTCATGTGTTGAACGAAATATTTTAATAATAGAAATATTTGAAATAGAAATATTTGAAAAGGAAATATTTGAAAAAGAAATATTTGAAATAGGATATTTGAAAATAGAAATATATGAAGCCGTGTTGATTAGATTGACGCCATTTTGACGTGAACGATATTTATATCGATTTTATTCATTTTAAAATGAATATTGAAAAGTGATTTCGAAATCGAATATTTTGAAATGAAATTTGAATTAAATTGAATAGAAAACGAACTCGAATTGAATATATAACGAATTTGATTTCAATTGAGTATATAACGAATTTGATCTCAATTGAATATATAACGAATTTGAATTGAATAGAAAATGAATTAAATTGGAATTGAATAGAGAATGAATTGAATTTGATTTGATAGAAAATGAAATTTGAATTAAATTGAATAGAAAACGAATTCGAACTGAATTGAATAGAAAACGAATTCGAATTTGAATTGAATAGAAAACGAATTCGAATTGAATTGAATAGAAAACGAATCTGAATTGAATTGAATTCAATTGAAAACGAATTGAAATAGAATTGAAATCAATTTGAATTGAAATCAAATAGAAGTGAATGTAGAAAGAATTTATAAGGGAAAATTCAATTTTGATTTGAATTTGAAATAAAGGTTGAAATTGTTTTTGAAACAAATTTGAAATGATTTATAAAATTCGTTTTAAAAAGGAAATCGACGAAATATATATAATATATATATTATATATATAATGGCCTGAATAGAACGCGCCGCGCCGCGGCAGTTCGTGAATTTCGACCATTTATTTCAAACGGACATTACGGGAGATCCGATCGTCGGATTCTCCTAAAAACCGGAACCGTTGGGTTCGTATCGAAAAGAGCTTTCTAACGAATATTAGAAATTTGAAATCTAACAGTTGGATTTGGAGATACGTCCAAATCAAATTTGAAAAGGTCGCTGTAAGTGCAGTTCGATGACCGTTGATGGAAATTGACTGTACGTGCCTTGATAAAATTATTAAAAATAGTAATAATTTGTGTAAAATCATAAGAAATGATTTGGGGAAAAATTGGAATGAAAAACTCCATATTTGAAAAGATAAAAATAGATTTTTATCGAAATGAACTAGTTTTGAACTAAAATTAAAACCCAGTTATTTTTAAATAAATAAATTAGATTTAAAAAGGGGTTTTAAAGAATCGGAATTTGTAATATATTTGATTGGAAATGAATTAAAATTCATTTGTGGGTTTATCGTGAACGGTGTTTTAAATAACACTAGTTCTTTAACCCGATAATAAATAGAACGTGATTTGGGTTTATCGTGAACTGTGTTTTAAATGACATTAGTTCTTTAACCCAGTAAAAGGAGTTTTAATGAATCTGCAATTAGATTGAAATGTGAATTGATAATTTAAATTATCAACTTTAGAAAATGAGCGAGAATGGAGTATCACCAGTTTTGCTCCAAAGCGATAGTTAAATCTTTAATCAGATTTGAACGTGAAATGGTAATTGAATTTACCGATAACACCGTGGTGTTAGATATGGAGTATTACCAGTTTTGCTTCATGGGATGAATAGGTTGGGATTGGGAAATAAAATAAATAATTACTTCGGTGTGGTTCGCTAATCTCGACTAGTTTGAAAAACCATAATTTGATTTGAAATGACATCCAAAGGAAGATAAAAGGATAAATTTTAAAGAATTTATCTTGGATAAAATTAATGGGAACCTTTCCCTAAGAATTGAAATTTAGAAACTAGCTGTAGGTTAGCTAAGAAGAATGGTTTCCTGGGTATTGATCTGATGTTGGTTTCGGCCTTCGGGGTTAATATTTGGGAAATTGTTCTCTTGTTGATTTACGGTTAGTAGCTGCTGAATTGGAATGAGGCGTATGTTGTGTTTGTGTAACATTCGTTTTTAATATACGCGGGTTGTTCGGAAAGGCCGGGTTTATACCCATTCTGAATAACCGATTCGACGATATGTCGAAGATGAAGACGGTGGTCGAAGACCGGAAGTCTTCACATCGTTTGGGTGATTACTGATGATCTTGATTGGGCTGTACACCCAAGATGAGGGAATCCGTTGGTGGTCGTCCAGACGTACTTGGAGATGGATGGATATGCGAGGAAAGTGCCTCCGGTTTCGTTCAGACCTAGAACGGACTTGTAAATGGATGGTGTGTCTGACATTGTATTCCTATATATTGTATTCGTTGATCTCTGCTAAATATATATCTGTTTGGCGGCGGAGAATTTATTCTCTTGCTTAACGCCCTTCTCTGAGACATACGAGTTCAGAGGTTATATATTGGCAGAAATCAGTGGTACGATATGGTTTGATAGTGTGGCATGCTGAGATGCAGTGATCCAGACTTTTGTTGAAAAGCAAAGTTTGGTGGTTGATGATCAAAGCGCAGCTGATATAGCATGGCTTTGTGTATAGCATTGATTCGCGAGCCTCACATCCCGGTATGGTGGTAAACTGATGGTTTGATCAGTATACTTTTTAGTGGATGGGTACCTTAGTGGTGTCGTGGATTCGGTCGACCGAGATGAGCTTAGTGCTCAGGGATATATAGAGTAAGCGGTGTTTTCTCTCGCTGGGACGTAAGCCGCGGTGATACTCTGGTCCCAAATGTGCGGATGTGCAGACGATGTTTTCTCTTGTTGGGACGTAAGCCGTGGTGAATTTCATTACGCGATCGATCTTTCAAATCAGGAGCCACCATGATGGAAATCCAATTTCCAATACGTGTATTTCGGTTTTACTTGTAGAGCCTAGTATGGCAACATAGTGGGATGGGGCACTTATGCCGTCTATGATTGATACTTATGATTTGAAGATATTTTATACAATATGCACTTATAATAGTATCAAATGATTTGTTTTAAACATATCAAGCATTCTTGGCTATTATAAGGTAAAAACCCTATCCTCCGGCTTGCGTTGCATTGTGTGATGGGACCTGGGTCTTATAATAGCTTCATTTTTCTTTATTTAGCATTGCGCTGTTGTTTTATGCACTGGTGTTCTTGGGAGGAAACCCGTTCCGTGTTATACGGCGTGGTCCCTTGATTTACCTAACTTTAAAAATAAAGATTTACAACTGTTTTAGTTCTCACACCAGTCACATGACTGACCTGGAGTTTATTGTTTTAACATAAACTCTGGGTGCCCTTATTTTCGACACGGGCAGCTAGTAGTTTTGGTTTTGCAGATTTATATTCACAGGATCCTGGTTTACAGCTGGAATGATATCCGGAAAGCTTTGTATCCGTATATCTCTTCTAGTTGTGTATTGTATTATTTTCCGCTGCGATGTATTTAAATGTAATTTAAATCTCTGATATTTCTGTGTAATATTTATTCATTTATACTCTGTATATTCTTGTAATTTGATGCATTGTTGTAATATACAATGAAATGTTCTTCCGTCTGCGTTCTGTTGTGGCTTGTTCTCGAACTATCCGCGCTTTCCTCACCGGGGAAGTTACGGGTTTTCACAGTTGGTATCAGAGCTTTGGTTTACAAAGCTCAGAGAACAAGACACATTAGAACCATACGAAAGAATTCATCAGAAATTGGATTAGTAATATCCAACGAGAATGACTCGTTAGAGATGGGATCAGTAGTATCCTAGAACGAGTGTGAAGAGTATATTTTTGAGAGTGAAAACAAATTTTGTTTTGAAAATTCAAATCAATTATTCGTATTTGATTATTTATTTATATTGATTTGGACAATGCAGTATATAAAGATTTTGCGTATACGTCTGATCCGCATGTATTTGAAGTTTTAATATACTGGATAGATATAGAATCACACTATAGTCGGCCGGAGACGAATCTGATGATAGTCTAGACATCATCAGAATTGGTATTCGAGTTTCGAAAGCGAGATTTCTATATATTTCCTATAGACTGGTGTGAGAACCAAAACTAATATAGATAGATTTATTTTTGTGATTTGGCATCAAAAACATGATTTTTGTATATGTATCAAAATTATGAATTTGAAACGTTAATTCACTAATTGATTTATGTTTGTGTTGTATGTTTATTTGTTTGACAATTTTGAACCATTACGCCTAATTGTATCTAATATTGAATTGTATTGAAAATTAGTCGCATTTGCTTGCATATACATGTACTTACATTGAACAGGTCATAGCAAGGAGGCTAGAGCAGAGAATAAAATTTGTTTGCCCGACAAATAGGTACATGTTTATCATAATTTACTGTTTTGTTTGGGCGATGATGATTTTATGAGCCGATTGGCTAGCCGCTTGGCTTTTTCTTTTTTCTTTTTGAGATTAGAAGGCCTGTATGGCAATTTCGGGATTTTCCCGTGGCTCCCGGTGCAGGGGAGGTTATGGCGAAATTTTTCGAAAATTTAGGGTGTTAGCCAAATTTTTGAAGAATTAGAAAATTCTCAGAAACTGAAAATTTGGAGAATGAAAACCAGATCGAACGTAGAGTTGATTAATCAAACCACTTTCGACTTTGTTCCTTTTCGGGGACGAAAAGTTTTAAGTGGGGGAGATTG
Organism: Allium sativum; assembly: GCA_030737875.1. Taxonomy (NCBI): domain Eukaryota; kingdom Viridiplantae; phylum Streptophyta; class Magnoliopsida; order Asparagales; family Amaryllidaceae; genus Allium; species Allium sativum. Next base: position 7,338 of record JASFAX010001668.1, on the reverse strand, counting down.
TAACAACCCGAAAATCTGGGCCAGTTTAAAAATTTTGTTTTGGCAATTTTAGCGAATTTGGATTATTTAAAATGAATTATTTTAAATAATATCGACGAGAAATATATTTTGAATATATTTAGAACGTATATATATATACGCGTCGTCGTTAGAATATAAATAATTGTATATAATTATAAAAGGAATTGAAAATGGCGCGGTAGTTCGATAATTCGATTTCAAACTTCAATTGAACATACCGGGTGCAAAATAAACCGGATTTTAGCGAAACCAAAAACATTAGGATCTAATTTAGAATATCTTTCCAACGAATCCGAAAAATCAAATTTTCATAGCGGGAATCAAAAGATATGTCCAGTTGAAAATTTTGAATAGTCGCTATGGAATTAAGGCCCTTAAAAATGGGAATTTTGCAAACGACCTCGGATTTCAACGTAACCACTTTTGTTGGATCCGTGATGTCAAATTATTGCTAGGTTTCAAATTTTATAATTTTTCAAATTAATATGTGAGCGTGGCAAAGGGAAATGCGTTTGACCAGTTTCAGTTGATTTTAATCGACTGGAAAATGGCCATTTTTCAAACGGTCTCAGAATTCGACGAAACTAGTTTTGTTAGGACCGTATCATCAATACGAAGCTAGAAAATATTTTTGTGGAATTTTTCGAGTTAATATGTGACCCCAGTAAATTGAAATGTACGTTTAAAATTCAATATAAGGATTTAAATGTTAATTTGAACGAAAACTGATCGAAACAGTCGAGTTGGCTTACTAGACCTATCCCATTGTGTTCAGAATGGGGGTATTTAGCTAGGGGTGACACTTGTTGGGATTCGTTTGGAGTTCGTTATGTTAAGCGACTAAATTACGAATTAAATAATTAAAAATATATAATATATATATATATATTCAGCCAATCACATTAAACCCTAGCTCATTTTAAATTCAGCCGATATTAAATAAAACCGACGGCTCAGGAGCTCTCGATTTTTGCTCCGTCGATCTGCTCCAAGACGTCGCGATCAACATTGTGCCCGAGGGGAAAAGGTTCGGAGATGGGAGGGCTGTCTCTAGCTGGCGGCGCTTCACTTCCGATAGGCAGAGGCGACGGGAATCTCTCTCGAGGCGGTGCAAGGGTTTTGGGGAAATTTGGGGGCTATGGTGCTCAAATCGAGGTCAGGTGTGCGGGGTTAGGGCACTGGTGGGACGGCGAGGGACGCGGGGCCACTCAGATCATCTCCCGGTGGCTGGTGATGGCGGGTTCGGTGAAGGATAGGGTGCGGGTTCGAGCTGTTTTGGTCTAGGAGATTGCACGAGGAAGAATACGATAACAGTGAGCTTTTTTTTTCTTTATAGTAATAGTTTAATTAATTTCAGTTTTCAAAAAAAAAAGGTAATTTGGCCTTGTCAATTTCAGTTTTCAAAAAGGTAATTTGGCCTATTTGGCATTGTAAATTTCAGTTTCTAAAGAGGTGATTAGCATTTATATTTTTTTTTGTTTTAAAATATATAAGTATTTGCTTTAAAATATATAAGTATATGTTTTAAAATATATACATTCATTATTGTAAAAATGTATTTTTGATTTTAAAATAAAATTAGCATGATGTTTAAAAATAAAATAAAATTTTCATATTGTTTTAAGAATAAAAATATATCTTTGTTTTAAAATAGAAGAAGGCTTTGTTTTTAAAAATAGAAGAAGGCTTCGTTTTTAAAAATAGAAGAAGGCTTTGTTTTTAAAAATAGAAATAGGATATGATTTTAAAAATATAAAAGCAAGGAGCTTTAAAAATATAAAAGGATTTTTAAAATAAAGGCAGAATTGATTTTAAAAATATAGAAGTAGAATTGTTTTTAAAAATAGAAATATCACATTTTTAAAATATAAACATAGTATAAGAATGGGATTATATATATATAGCGTTAGAATAAAATTGTGATTTTTATATATTGAATAGCGAAGTAAAAATTCGATTTTTATATATTGAATAGCAAAGTAAAAATTCGATTTTTATATATTGAATAGCGAAGTAAAAATTCGATTTTAACATATGTAGAGAATACGGGCAACGAAGATGACAAAAAGGCGAGGACGACGAAGACTTCTGCAAAAGAAGAGTCGAGATGGTTGGATAGCTATCGGTGAGAACTTCTCACTCTTCAATTTCTTTTTCTAGTTATATATATACTAGGATGCAGACGGTGTTTAGTAGCACCCGACACCCGTCATCCACAGACCATGGATGACTTGTTTGTTTAATTTTTTGGTTGGGTAGTTGGTTAGATTATTTGGTTTGAATTGAATTGTTTGTTGAAATGGAATGGATTTGATTGATGTGTGAATGGCGTGGGCCTTCACTAGACTGGGGATAAGGCTAGGCCTTGTCCCGTTTCTAGTATCGTGCCGTTATGCCGCCGAAATTTTCTAAAATATGTTAGAAAAATAAAAATATCATTTTATTGGGTAAATGAACCAAAAATTAATGTGTTGAAAGAAAATAAAATATTTATATAGTTAAAAATATTTTATCGTTAAAAATATAAAATTTTAACGTGGATGTGAATAAATAAAATATTCATTTGCAAACCGGACGGTTTGTTTATGAACACCTATTTGAAGGACATTGATTGGGTCGATAAATTTTACACATCGCCCAACTGCACAAATAAAATCTGTGTTTGTTGATTTGAAACCCCACACGGGTGTTGGGATGAAATTTGAAGTTCACTCATCCCGATTGATTAAATATGTCGATCGATTGATTGACAGGCTGTTACAAACGTTAGATATCTACATTTGATGCTTATACAGTGTAGTGCACTTTGGATGATGGTTGATTATTTATCATTACTATTATATACATGTGTTGAATGGAACCCATATAATTGACTTTATATGGTAATTGATTGGGCCTCATTCCAATTTAGAAAATGAAGAATAATATAAAATAAAGGTTCATGTGTTGACAGTACTCATCCGTTGAGATTAGTCATGTGTTGAACGAAATATAACAATAAAATTTACATCTTTATCAATATAAAATAAAGGTTCATGTGTTGACAGTACTCATCCGTTGAGATTAGTCATGTGTTGAACGAAATATTTTAATAATAAAATTTACATCTTTATCAATATAAAATAAAGGTTCATGTGTTGACAGTACTCATCCGTTGAGATTAGTCATGTGTTGAACGAAATATTTTAATAATAGAAATATTTGAAATAGAAATATTTGAAAAGGAAATATTTGAAAAAGAAATATTTGAAATAGGATATTTGAAAATAGAAATATATGAAGCCGTGTTGATTAGATTGACGCCATTTTGACGTGAACGATATTTATATCGATTTTATTCATTTTAAAATGAATATTGAAAAGTGATTTCGAAATCGAATATTTTGAAATGAAATTTGAATTAAATTGAATAGAAAACGAATTCGAATTGAATATATAACGAATTTGATTTCAATTGAGTATATAACGAATTTGATCTCAATTGAATATATAACGAATTTGAATTGAATAGAAAATGAATTGAATTGAATAGAGAATGAATTGAATTTGATTTGATAGAAAATGAAATTTGAATTAAATTGAATAGAAAACGAATTCGAACTGAATTGAATAGAAAACGAATTCGAATTTGAATTGAATAGAAAACGAATTCGAATTGAATTGAATAGAAAACGAATCTGAATTGAATTGAATTCAATTGAAAACGAATTGAAATATAATTGAAATCAATTTGAATTGAAATCAAATAGAAGTGAATGTAGAAAGAATTTATAAGGGAAAATTCAATTTTGATTTGAATTTGAAATAAAGGTTGAAATTGTTTTTGAAACAAATTTGAAATGATTTATAAAATTCGTTTTAAAAAGGAAATCGACGAAATATATATAATATATATATTATATATATAATGGCCTGAATAGAACGCGCCGCGCCGCGGCAGTTCGTGAATTTCGATCATTTATTTCAAACGGACATTACGGGAGATCCGACCGTCGGATTCTCCTAAAACCGGAACGTTGGGTTCGTATCTAAAAGAGCTTTCTAACGAATATTAGAAATTTGAAATCTAACGGTTGGATTTGGAGATACGTCCAAATCAAATTTGGAAAAGGTCGTTGTAAGTGCAGTTCGATGGCCGTTGATGGAAATCGACTGTACGGGCCTTGATAAAATTATTAAAAATAGTAATAATTTGTGTAAAATCATAAGAAATGATTTGGGGAAAAATTTGAATGAAAAACTCCATATTTGAAAAGATAAAAATAGATTTTTATCGAAATGAACTAGTTTTGAACTAAAATTAAAACCCAATTATTTTTAAATAAATAAATTAGATTTAAAAAGGGGTTTTAAAGAATCGGAATTTGTAATATATTTGATTGGAAATGAATTAAAATTCATTTGTGGGTTTATCGTGAACGGTGTTTTAAATAACACTAGTTCTTTAACCCGATAATAAATAGAACGTGATTTGGGTTTATCGTGAACTGTGTTTTAAATGACATTAGTTCTTTAACCCAGTAAAAGGAGTTTTAATGAATCTGCAATTAGATTGAAATGTGAATTGATAATTTAAATTATCAACTTTAGAAAATGAGCGAGAATGGAGTATCACCAGTTTTGCTCCAAAGCGATAGTTAAATCTTTAATCAGATTTGAACGTGAAATGGTAATTGGATTTACCGATAACACCGTGGTGTTAGATATGGAGTATTACCAGTTTTGCTTCATGGGATGAATAGGTTGGGATTGGGAAATAAAATAAATAATTACTTCGGTGTGGTTCACTAATCTCGACTAGTTTGAAAAACCATAAATGGGTTTGAAATGACATCCAAAGGAAGATTAAAGGATAAATTTTAAAGAATTTATCTTGGATAAAATTAATGGGAACCTTTCCCTAAGAATTGAAATTTAGAAACTAGTTGTAGGTTAGCTAAGAAGAATGGTTTCCTGGGTATTGATTTGATGTTGGTTTCGGCCTTCGGGGTTAATATTTGGGAAATTGTTCTCTTGTTGATTTACGGTTAGCAGCTGCTGAATTGGAATGAGGCGTATGTTGTGTTTGTGTAACATTCGTTTTTAATATACGCGGGTTGTTCGGAAAGGCCGGGTTTATACCCATTCTGAATAACCGATTCGACGATATGTCGAAGATGAAGACGGTGGTCGAAGACCGGAAGTCTTCACATCGTTTGGGTGATTACTGATGATCTTGATTGGGCTGTACACCCAAGATGAGGGAATCCGTTGGTGGTCGTCCAGACGTACTTGGAGATGGATGGATATGCGAGGAAAGTGCCTTCGGTTTCGTTCAGACCTAGAACGGACTTGTAAATGGATGGTGTGTCTGACATTGTATTCCTATATATTGTATTCGTTGATCTCTGCTAAATATATATCTGTTTGGCGGTAGAGAATTTATTCTCTTGCTTAACGCCCTTCTCTGAGACATACGAGTTCAGAGGTTATATATTGGCAGAAATCAGTGGTACGATATGGTTTGATAGTGTGGCATGTTGAGATGCAGTGATCCAGACTATTGTTGAAAAGCAAAGTTTGGTGGTTGATGATCAAAGCGCAGCTGATATAGCATGGCTTTGTGTATAGCGTTGATTCGCGAGCCTCACATCCCGGTATGGTGGTAAACTGATGGTTTGATCAGTATGCTTTTTAGTGGATGGGCCCCTAAGTGGTGTCGTGGATTCGGTCGACCGAGATGAGCTTAGTGCTCAGGGATATATAGAGTAAGCGGTGTTTTCTCTCGCTAGGACGTAAGCCGCGGTGATACTCTGGTCCCAAATGTGCGGATGTGCAGACGGTGTTTTCTCTTGTTGGGACGTAAGCCGTGGTGAATTGCATTACGCGATCGATCTTTCGAATCAGGAGCCACCATGATGGAAATCCAATTTCCAATACGTATATTTCGGTTTTACTTGTAGAGCCTAGTATGGCGACATAGTGGGATGGGGCACTTATGCCGTCTATGATTGATACTTATGATTTGAAGATATTTTATACAATATGAACTTATAATAGTATCAAATGATTTGTTTTAAACGTATCAAGCATTCTTGGCTATTATAAGGTAAAAACCCTATCCTCCGGCTTGCGTTGCATTGTGTGATGGGACCTGGGTCTTATAATAGCTTCATTTTTCTTTATTTAGCATTGCGTTGTTGTTTTATGCACTGGTGTTCTTGGGAGGAAACCCGTTCCGTGTTATACGACGTGGTCCCTTGATTTACCTAACTTTAAAAATAAAGATTTACAACTGTTTAAGTTCTCACACCAGTCACATGACTGACCTGGAGTTTATTGTTTTAACATAAACTCTGGGTGCCTTTATTTTCGACACGGGCAGCTAGTAGTTTTGGTTTTGCAGATTTATATTCACAGGATCCTGGTTTACAGCTGGAATGATATCCGGAAAGCTTTGTATCCGTATATCTCTTCTAGTTGTGTATTGTATTATTTTCCGCTGCAATGTATTTAAGTGTAATTTAAATCTCTGATATTTCTGTGTAATATTTATTCATTTATACTCTTTATATTCTTGTAATCTGATGCATTGTTGTAATATACAATGAAATGTTCTTCCGTCTGCGTTCTGTTGTGGCTTGTTCTCGAACTATCCGCGCTTTCCTCACCGGGGAAGTTACGGGTTTTCACAAATAGAGTCCGAGTTTGCGTGATTTGGACTTCGTATGAAGAAGTTATGGTCATCGGAAGTTTCAAAAAATTCAAAATAGATTTCAGAAAATTTAAATTTCAAATTCGGAAGTCAAACAGGCTAGGCGGGAAAATTCCCGCCCAGCACCCCAGGTCGACTGGGGAGTCAACTGGGTAGTCGACCCCCCCCAGGTCGACTGGGGAGGCGACCTGGCAATCGATCTGGGTGTCGACCTGTCCAGGCGGCTAGGGTTTTGACTGAGCCCAATCTTGAACTGCTGATGTGTCTTTAGGGCTGAGTTGGCAAATTAAACGGTTCAGTTTAGTTCTGAGTTGATCTGAAGGTCTAAATAAATCCTAAACTCTATAAATACCTAGGTAGTCTCTCACCCTAATTCACATGAAAAATAGAATAGCCACCGTCATACCGCCGCCATGAAACTCATTCTAGCCGCCGCCAACTAAGAAGGAAGAAGCTAATCAAAACCCTAATTCTACTCAACTCTAAAGCAAATCAAGACTCTCTTTCTCTTCTAATTGTGAGTATGATGATCTTTACAAGATTATTATTAAACTAATTAGATTAAGTTATGAATGGATTATAAGTAAATGATGTGGATTGTCATATATGTTGTTGTAAACCTT
>JASFAX010001667.1:0-49559 GCA_030737875.1 Allium sativum | reverse complement strand
GGCCGACACCAACATTAGATCAATACCCAGACAACTGTTCAACTTAACTAATCTCCAGTTAGTTTCTAATTCTTTTAACTACATTTTAATTCCTATTTCAAACCCTATTTCCTTTATAAATATTTTGTTAGCAAAATATTTACTTTAATCTAATTTTAACGTAGAATGTGAAAAATATTTTTTTATAAAATCAAAACAATTTGATTTCGTATTTAAAAACAATATCTCAAACCCAAATTCTATTTATACTTCAATTTATAGACTATTCGTAAAAATCTTATTTATAACTCCCTTTACAACTGCTACGTTCACATTCGACTCCAAATATCGGTGTTGGAACCGATTTTACTTCTCAATATAAATCTCAAACTTATATATTCCATTTATCAAATGATAAATATTTCATTTAATTTATAAAATATTATTTATAAATTAATCTTCTTAATTTATCTATTAAAACAGATTCTATTTAAAATCTACTTTAAATTAATCTTCCCATAATTCTTTTATATCTCGCCAATTCCCCTTAATCAATATCATGTTATATCCATGTGCGAAGCACGGGTCTAAACCTCCCGAAAGTAAAATTCTGTTTTTATAATCCTATAAATTTCCCAAAATATTATATTTACTCCATATACTCACTTGTTTACCTCTCATTACCTTCATTCGGTAATTGTACCAAAAACGGTCTTTTAAAACATTCATATAACTTTTGATAATCTTGTACGTAAGTTCTTATTTAATTTTCCAAATAATTTCCTTTTTATAAAATCCATTGATTTTATATAAATATTTTATTTTCAATATACTCTTTGAAAATCCCTTTTTACATTCCAGTATTTCTTATGGTATTTAAAATACCAAATAACAAGACCAGTTTCATCATAATCAATCACCGATTATATATCACATCATATATCACAATATATATAAAAATAGTATTATAAATATTGAGGAATCTAGTTGGATCCCTCCAACCTGTTTCCCTGCACCCACAGATGTTAAACAATATGATTAGCATCAAATTCTATTTCAATATGAAATATTTTGATAAACAGAATCAATATTTGATTAACGATATATATTTATATATCGTTATCTATATTCTGAACCAATTAATTAGCAGTTCATCCAGACCGTCAACACATAACAATCAACCAGCATTTATCAATTCTAAAAATACGTTATAAAAATATAAATTGATCAGAATTAGTGAGATTACTCACGTTGGTCGTTAATCATTAAATAACAGTTAACGTTCGGTTGATCATATCGGGCGTTTAATTCTGCCATAAATTGAAACGATCTCCAAATTGCTCTAGACCAGTTCTTCACATGATTCCAAAGTGACAGACGGTTCGTAATTCTGACCACGTAGGGAAGAGATATCAAATTTATAAGTTGTATACATTATGTGAATAAAAAAACTTAAATTATATTAAACTTTGCTCCTTACCAATTATGTAGTCGGCCCACAACTAAAGCGAACCCGCCAGCCTTAATTTGTAATTCTTCTTCCCGTTTCTAGTTAAACCTGCTTCCCGTTTATCATGGTATGGCCGAAAATACTTCCCATGTTCTCCCATTTACATTTTTTTTTCTTTTTTATACTTGGGCTTCTCGTTAAGTCCTTGGCCCAAATTTCCATCTCCACTAACGCTGAAAAGGGATGCCGCTCCAGCCATTTTCAGTACCTTCGAAACTCTTTTGCATGCATATTCTTCCAAGCCCGTTACCTCACGTACACCCTTTCACAAAAATATGCTTAAATAGTTGCTCTCCTCTTCCTGCTTACACCCTTTCACCATACGCTTCAGTTTGCCATCTCGAGCTCAACACTCCCCATCACTCCACCTTCTCTAGTTCGAACCACCTGTGCCTCTCCATGCACGCAAATCTTCTCTCCATTATAATATTCCCTTTACATGCATTTTTCCCATCAGTAAAACCACCTGCCACTCTTACAAATGGACATTGCAAAATTCATGTACACACGTATCTCCTTTGTTTCTGCACCATTAGACGAACTACTCAACTATTTTACAGCTCGACTCCCAGAGAACCATTTGTATTTGAACCCCAATTTCTCTTTTATTCATCCCTACGCGAGCTCCTGAACACGCATGCTTTGCTCCTCCTTTCCATTGCTAAAAACCCGCATCTCACCAAGCATTAGCTTGCTAAGACCCACGTTAAAAAGAAACAGCGGTTATGAGTGTAATCGAACCCACCAAAACGTGTATGAGCATAAAGATCTCGCATCTACCATTTCTCCTCACCCTTCTAGAAAACACATAGTCGAAGCCTTCTTCCTTGAGATCACTGAACTTCATTAACTCTCGCAAAGCTAAATAAAAGAAAAGTAACGCTCTGGTGTTCGAACTTGACAACATATATACGAAAAGGAAGACACACCTTCCAGCATTTCAAAAATATTTGTCTTGGATTTTACGGTGGTGTGATGGATCTATTTTCTATTTCAGTTTGCCATTTCCACGTGAAAAGAGAAACAAGAGAAATGAGAAATGGTCATTTACTGGAAAGGTGAATTTCCCCCTTACATGTAGTTACATTATGATATATATAGCCTTATCAAACTTAATGGCTAAGTAAACTTAGTGATTAAGTAAAAAAAGTACAAGCTAGTGAAATACACCTGTCATTTTCTGGGAAGGTTAATTTGCATTTAACGGAAGGGTATTGTTTCATTTAATGAAGAAGGGATCGATAGTGACATATCGAAACAGTGCAGGGAATTGGCAAGAAGGGTGGCAGATTATTATTATTTAAATAAAAAGGATAATTTAGATGCTAAGAAAACCCAAAACAAATATTAAATAAAACGTGGAGGGCATGTATGAGAAAAGAACGTGGGGAGCATGTATATGTTTGTTTGTTTGTTTCTTCTTTTTATTTTGTAAAGTTATTTACCCGGTGTACACAATTATGTTCATGTACGAACCACTACCGACAAAACTAAAAATACCATCATGACGAGGAATGTGCCATGATTCCAAAAATATAATAATATAGATAAGTTAATTCATTCTGTGAAATTCCAAAAGCGCTGATATAGGGTGTAAAATACTCCAAATAAAGATTTGCTTATTTACCAAATTAAAGATTACTGTAAAATTCTGAAAATTATATTATAACTACGTCTCAAAGATCCTATCTAAATTCGAAGCCAATATTTAATTAAAATTAAATATATCGTTATGCTTTATAAATGATTCCACGGCGACTATTTGAAAATTTGATTTGGACATAACTCACAATCTATAGGACGAAGTCTCCATTTTTCTCTTCCATTAGAAAAATACAGTTTAATAGAGTCTGACGTTTCTTGTTTCGAAGAAATCTGACTTAAAACGAATTATGTATATTCAGTTGTAGTTCAAATCGTAATATTACGAACTGCCACGACATCACGAGCTAGATTATAATTTATATTATAATCAATACGTTCAACTATCATTTAAATAATATATTCGATATAAACATTCAATTCTAAAATGAATTAAATCTTTTATATTATCCACTTCACACATTATTTCGAATTCAACGATTTCTGACTATTTTCAAAATAAATATATAATTATCCAATTAATATTTCATTAAATATTCAAAATATTAAATTCATACCATTTATATTACCAATCAATATTGGAATTATTAAATAAATTAATTATTAAATCGTAGAAAATCTGGGACGTTACAGATAAGAAGCGCAAATCCTATCTTTGGGTTCCTATGTTGCATCTTCGCTGTCTTCTTCCCATTGTACTTTTACTAATCTGATTTCCTTATTACCTAGCTTCTTGATTTCTGATTCATGGTTATGAGTAGGAAATATTCTCACTGATGCTTCCTTCTTAACTTCTACGCCTTCGAGTGTGCTCGGCTCCACTATTTTTGCCGCATCATGTAAACATTTCCTCAAATGGGAAATGTGAAACACATCATTTACGCTCGCCGGTCTATCTGGTAGCTTGATCCTATATGCCATTCGACCTATCCTCTCTACTATGGGGAATGACCCTACAAATCTCGACACCGACTTCCCCATTGAGCCAAAGCGAACTACATTTCTTAGTGATGACACTTTAATGAAGATCATATCTCCCACTTCGATTTCCAAATTGGTCCTCCTTTTGTCATCATATGACTTCTGTCTGTCTGGAGCTGATTTCATTCTTCGGTTGATAAGATCAATCTTCTCGGAAGTATCTTGAATCATCTCAGGTCCAAGCAGAAGTCTATCCGTAGACTCCCATCAACAAGTCAACGATCTACAAGGTCGTCCATATAATACTCTAAAGGGTGTCATGCCTATGTTTGATTGGTAATTGTTGTTGTAGGCGAACTCAACCAATGGGAGATGCCCTTCCCAAGTCCCTCCAAAGTCTAAGATACACAGCCTAAGAAGATCCTCAAGAACTCTATTCACCCTCTCGGTATGTCCATTTGTCTGACGATAGTATGTTGTGCTCAAATGTAGTTGTGTACCTAACGCCTCTTGCAAGCTCTTCCAAAACACATAGTAAAGATGGGGTCACGTTCACTTACTATACTGGAAGGTACCCCATACAGTTAGACTATCTCTTGAAGATATACTGATGCTAGCCAAGCCGACGTTCTCTTACTCTTGACAGGAATAAAATGAGCGCTCTTCGTAAATCTATCCACTTTTACCCAAATGCTTGTATTCCCCTTCCTTGATCGAGGAAATACATGGATGAAATCAATAGAGATGCTCTCCCACTTCCATTGTAGGACATCTAAGGGCTGAAGCAATCCGCCAAGTTTCCTTTGTTCAGCCTTTACTCGTTGGCAAGTCAAGCATCGAGCTACAAATTCTCCCACATCCTTCTTCATGCCGGTCCATAAGAAAATTCTCTTCATGTCTCGATACATCGCTGCTCCGATGGATAGTCATCCGAGAATTATGGGTTTCTTCAAGCACTACCTTAAGCGATTCCCCAATATTAGGGACACATAGCTTTTCATCTCTTCTTAGCCACTCTTTCTCATCCACAGTATATCTAACAAGGTGACTAGAAGTCCCTCCTCTACCAAGCCTGTCCAAGGTGTCATATATTTGCGGGTCCTCTCACTGCATAGATCCAGTACGCTTAAATAGAGTAGGTCACATCTCCAATGATACTAACAATCCCGAAGTGAAATCCGTAGATGGCTTAAAATCAAAGGTCAACATATAGTCCAAGCTTTGCCTTTCTACGAATAGAGGACTCAAAGTCATTCTCTACCTACTCAAGGCGTTCGCCACTACATTACCCATGCCCGGAATATTAGCTATCTAAAAGTCGTAGGATGCCAGAAACTCCAGCCACTGTTGCTTCCTTATGTTTAGATCCTTGTGTGAGAACAAGTATTTGAGCGGCTTATGATCCGTGTATAGCTCAAATCTTTCTCCAAGTAGATAGTGTCGCCAAGACATTAATTGGAACACTATTGCAGCCAACTCTAGATCATGGGTGGGGTAGTTCTTCTCATGAATCCTCAATTGTCTGCTACCATAGCGTACTACCCTTCCCTCTTGCATTAAAACGGCACCAAGCCATGTGCCACAAGCATCTGTGTAGACTGTGAACATTTTGCTTCCATCTGGGAGAGTCGGAACTGGGGATGTTGTCAGAGCCCTCTTCAACCTCTGAAAGGCATCCTCGTAATCAATGCTCCATGAAAAAAGCCAAGTTCTTCTTCATCAATCGGATAAGCGCGGCTTACGCCCTTGCAAAGTTCTTGATAAAATTTCTATAATATCTCGCCAATCTTAGAAAATTTCTCACCTCCATAGCATTCTTTGGAGCCCTCCAATCTTGAACTGCGATGACTTTTACGGGGTCCACTGCTATCCCGTCCCTGGAGACTACATGCCATGGGAACCTTACTTCCTTTATCCAAAAGTGACACTTAGAAAACTTTGCTTTGAGTTGATGTGATCTGAAAGTGAGCAGAACCTCTCTTAAGTGTATGGCATGCTCCTCCTCGTTCTTTGAGAAGATCTGAATGTCACCCACAAAGACCACCACAAACTTGTTCAGAAACTCCCTAAACACCCTACTCATCAAGTCCACAAAATAGGAGGGTGCATTGGTTAGCCCAAAAGGTATAACCAGCCACTCGAAGAAACCATCTGGAGTTCTGAATGTAGTCTTATCAATGTTGTACTCTGCCACACTCAGCTGATGAAATCTCATGGCCAAACCCATCTACGAGAAAACTAATGTGCCTACTAGCTGATCAAACAAATCCTTAATTCTCGGTAGCGGGTGCTTATTCTTCTTAGTGAGCTTTTTCATCTCCCTATAATCCACACAAAGACGAAGTGAGTCATCTGCCTTGGTTGCAAAGATGACTGGAGATCCCCATTCCGAAATGCTATGCCTAATGAAACCTTTCTCGAATAGCTCCCCTACTTGCTTGCTAAGCTCTCTCCTTTCCCTAGGAACCATATGGCGCACTTGTAGAGCAACTGGCTTTGCATTCTCTACCAGATAACTCCGGAAGTCTATTTTCTGCCTTGGAGGTAGTCCCTTAACATCCTAAAATACATCTGGGTAATCTCCGACGATGGGTACAGATCGCAAATCGTCAACAGAAGTATCAATCGATTCTAGAAAACTGGGCATCACCGACCCCCATGGGTCGCAGGAAATTTCGAGAGTCCTACCATGACAAGTAAGAAGTTTGACCGCTCTCTTTTCGCAGTCAAGGATGGCACCGTACATGTCTAGCTAATCCATCAAATCATAACCCACAAAGCTCAGCATATATGTGTCGCATTCAAATTCGACGTCCAACATAGAAATTCTCAAACCCCTACACATCATCGATTAATGAGTCGATCCTCCATTCGGGTTTGAGACTACTACAGGTTCAGAGACTATACTAGTATTAAGGTGCAAACTATCTACTAAAGAACTGGATATAAGTGAATGTGAAGCATTAGAATCAAATAGGGTTCTAACAGAATAGTCAAAAAGGGAAATCAAACCTTCAACCGTAACTTTCCTGCCTCGATCAGGGTCCACTAGCCTCTAAAGCATGTACTTCTCCTGAAGTTCCTACCCCTTGTCCTTGCTTGCTAGGGCATTGCTTACTGAAGTGTCCCACTTGTCCACAATTAAAGCAGACTTTCTTTGTCTTTCTGTAGTCCTTCACAAATTGACTCATAGCTTTGCAAACATGACACTTGATATCCTTTTTGATTTGAGCCTGTCAGGCTTTCCTACTTTATCTTTCTTTTGCTTTTCTTTCCTAGGCCACCATTTCTGTTTCTCGCCCTTGGCCTGTATCTCTTCAATCTTACTATCTTTCTTCTCATTCTTGCCATCTTCATGCATAAAAGCCATATAAACCAGCCTTTCAAATATTACCCCCATCGATATATGAGATAAAGCAAGTCATTGGAGAGGTTGATTCAACCATCTCGCAAATCTAAGAGCCATCTTGTGGGGGTATATTTACTAAGTCCAAACCAAATCTTGTCAGCTAATTGAACTTATTCACATAATCCTTAACAGACATGTCCCCTTGTTTCAAAGCCATGAATCATTCCATCTGTAATTCCTCTTCTGCCTGAGATAAACGCTTCATCTCGAATCTTTGTCTGAAATCATCCCTAGTAGGTACCAATTGTCTTGACTGCGTCACTTCCAACCGGTAAGAAGCTTCATCATTTAGCTTCTATGTGGCCAACTGTATCATAATCTCGAAAAGACCAAACACGTTTTCCTGCTCTCGTAGCCAATCCGTGTTTCAATAAAGCTCTCGGTACCACGGAATGTTTTACTCCCATAGCGCAAAAGTCTTTACATAACTTATAAAAGTTATCTACTCGTGGAGGCGGGGCTATTGCGGCTGCAGCAGGGGGTGGGGCATCTCCTTGACCTCCGGCAGGTGTCGTAGGCTCAAAATACCTAACCATATCGGTGGTGGAATTCCCTCAAGGAGATTAGGTGCCCCAGATATGCTGAAAAGCAAATAAAAATGACTCAACAAGAGATCGAGAGAATATTAAATATGGCTTGAGGGGATATGTTTTTAAAAAATAGATCTTTATTTGAAAAAACTATGCTTTTGAAAACAATTTTTAAAACTTTTTATCTGATCTTTTACCCTTCAGCTCTGATACCAAATGTGACACCTCACGCCCATTAATTTCACTCATAAGAGAATGCATTAAGTTTCGTGAAGTGCAATAGGAAAACAGTACAGAAATTCACAAGATAGATACAAAATAAGCAACGGAAAATTTCAACTTCATTATTAAAAATAAACATAGTTTCAAAACCAGTTACATCAAATCACTTACATCAAAACAAAGTATTTTAAATTTGTCTTTCAAAATAAAATAACATAGTGCCATAAAATGAAATCATATCCCTAGTCATAAGCCATAATAGAGTAGAGTGCAAGTCAAACGGTGCATCTCTGGAAATAAAAGTCCAAGCTGCAAAAGAAAGTCCTAGTCACTTTTGAGTGCTTCCACTTTGAGGACTTGACGGGAAAAGGAAGAAAGAAGCAAAAAGGTCAGACATAAAGTCTGGCGAGTTCTAGTGATTTTGAAATGTGCATAAAATAGAAATGATAAGACAGGTAAATTAGACCGGTGAGAAATACAGTATCATATAAGATAATAGATAAACTAAACAGAATAACATGATAGATAGGAATAACAGGAATAAACTATGATCGAGTAATGCTTCACATTTGTATCCCTAAACAAGTTATGTCTGCACCAGTACTAATATAACTGGTTTAATAGGATTAGATATCTAACCTAATTACATAACGACAAGATTAACAGCAAGATTAGGCGTACCCTAATTACATAACAGGATTAGGTGTTGCCCTAATTACATAACAGCAGGACTAGGTGTACCCTAATTACTACCCATGTGATCCTCTCCCTACTACGTAAATACCCCGTGTCAGCCCAGAGATTAGGATGTATCACTCTTTAACCCAACAACTTGTGTAACACAAACCTATTTACGAGTATTACAGCGGCTTTGTTTCCCTAATTGGACCCATGCGCGCTCATGACTCCGCCGGAACATGCCCATACCGACCTTTCCCATGTGAATCTCTTACCATCCACTTCACTAAAGCGTGCCCTGTCCCCTACCTAGTGCGAGGTCGTCTAACAAAATACCAATAGGGATACTGACTTATATGGGTTCCATATAGCAGATTGGCACAGGCCAAACCTCATAAGCTTATATACCCAAAATAATTAGGATTTAAGAGTCCCCAAAATCATATACTACAGTAGAACGAGGGACCTCTTAGCTTAGTAATAGTCATGTTTAACCTAGCAGATTTAGGTTTACTAATTAGTGTGGTTGTAATATTACATGTCATTATGTGTGTACAACCCTTCCCCAAAACGCCTGCCCATATGTATGTATAATTATAATAGTAATTCAGTTTATTAGCCTACATTTGGTACTTACTACATTCTAACATGTCATTTACTTAATGTCTGTATTAAGTAAAACCTAGTATGTTTATACATATGCATATTAGTTATCCCATCATGTCCTCAAATTACAACACGTAAAGATTTACGCATATTATCCCTTTTTTAACCATTTACAACAAGTATACGCACATTACCCTTTTTTAATCAATTTACAGCAGGTCTAAACATGTGCATATTATCCCTTTCCCAAATTACAGTTAAAAGGTCTCCAATTTACAACATGCCTAATGTAACAACCGGAATTCCAGAACCAATTTAAAAATTTTATTTTGGTTATTTTAATGAATTTTGAATATTTAAAAGGATTTATTTTAAATAATAATGACTAAAAATTTATTTAAATCAAAGTTAGAGCGTATAAGTTTATCTAAATTATAAAAGCGAGCCTGAAATGGCGTAGCAGTTTGAAAATTCGATTTCAAATTTCAAATGAATATACAGGATTCAAAATAAATCGGATTTCAGTAAAACCAGGTATATTTGAATCTGTTGAATAATATCTTTCTAGCGAATGTGAAAAATCCAGATTTCATAATGGGAATTGAAAGTTATGTCCAATTTAAATTCAAAAAAGTCGCTATGGAATTTATATATATTTTATATTATATATAGCCATTACAAATACCCATTTTGCAAACGACCTTTGTTTTCGACGAAACCACTTTTGTTGGATCTGAAATGTCAAATTATTGCTAGATTCCAATTTTCATAATTTTTGGAATCAATATGTGAGCGTGGCGATTTAAACGCGTTTGGTAATTTTAGTTTGAATTTAATCGACTGGAAAACGACCATTTTTCTAACGGTCTCCAAATTCGACAAAATTAGTTTTGTTAAGACCGTATCGTTAAAACATAGCTAGATTTATTTTTCTGAAATTTTTGGAGTCAGTATGTGGCTGCGGTAAATTAAGATGTACGTTTAAATTAAATATAGTGAAAATTAGCGACACATCCCTATTTTCAAACTTAATGTAGCCCGCGTCCCTCCTTTTTTTTTATAAGTTTCCGCCCCCTGTTTTCAGCTGCCGCCTTCCGCTTTTTCCTTCCACCATACTTCCGCCATCTTCATTTGAAAGTTACGTGTTTTCTTTAGAAAAAATGCGCTTGTTAGTTAAAAAAAATTCTAAATTCTGGAAACTTCTCCAGAAGTCCACGGAAACAAAAAAAAGTTGCATATATGTATGCAACTTTTTCCAATAGTTGCATACATGTATGCAACTATCTGCATACACATACAAAAAATATGTGCATACATACTGAATAATTGCATACAAGTATGCAGTTATTCAGAATAACTGCATACTTGTATGCAAGAATATGTTGAAGGTCATAGGCAACGCAATATGTGCATACTTGTATGTATTTTTTCTACATAACTGCATACTTGTATGCACATATACAAGTATGCATATTTTCTATGCAAATTTTTATAGTTGCATCAAAAGATGCATTTATTTCACAAATCTGCATACATGTATACAACTATGCTATTGTTCGATGCAGAATTGAAATAAATGCATACATATATGCAACTAATTGAATTATATGCATCTTTTGATGCATTTTACTACATTTTGTTGTTTTTGTGTAATTTTTGATTTTGACGTTGTTTTTGATGTTTTTTGGCCTGAATTTTTTCACGATTAATTGTTTTAATCAATTACGAATTTTCGTGATTTTTTGTATTTTATTTTTATTTTTTTAATGTATTTTTGAAAAATAAGGACTAAATTTATAATAAGTTTATGACCGGATGTGAGCCTAATTTTGAAACTTATTAGGGACCTGTAGAAAACGCACCCTTAAATATATATTGATTTATATTTTAATTTAAAGAAAAACAGATCGTAACAGCCGAATTGGGTTATGAAACATATCCCATTGTGTCCGGAATGAGGGTATTTAGCTAGGGCGACAGTCGGTGGGTTCGGATTAGAGATAAAATAAAATTTTCCTTTTTGAAATTTAAATTAAATATAAAATATATAATCCCTTCCCCTTACTCTCTCCCTCTCTCTCCCTCACTCACCCTACATAACCTGATGTTTTAAATAAAGAAAAACTAAATCCCCATCACCCTCCTCTGCCAGACCAATGTCGCCGTCGTCGAGCGCCCCCTCCCCCCTCTTCAGGCCGTTGCGCCACTTTCCCCCTTCTTTCCCTCTCTCTCCTCTCCTCCACCATTCCTTCGAAGGCCATAACATCTGAAGCCGCCTCCGTTACCCACAACCCCTCCTCCGATCATCTTGGCCTGCCGCCACCCCCCTCTGACGCCTCCGCCTCTACCCCTCTGACCCGCCGCACCCCCATCTTCTCTCTTCCTCTTTCTTTTGCAAACCACCCCCAAAACCACCTGCTCAGCCCAATGCTCCGCGTCACGCCACCAGCAAGGCCATCCGCCTCCTCCTCGATCCGCGTAGCAGAAACCCGCCCCCTATTTCCACGGTGAGTTTTTATTTTATTTTTATTTATTCATGTAATTAAAAATACAAATTTTATATATGAAATGGATATATAAAAATTCAATTTTTATATATGTGATGACGCTATAAAAATATGATTTTTATCATATGAGTCGCATTATAAAAATATGATTTTTAAATCATATACATTGTTTTAAAAATCTGATTGTGCTAAAAATTTTATCTTTTATATGTATGAAACGATATAAAGAATTGGTTTTCCACGAAATAAAAACATGATTTTTATTACATAAGTAGCGATGTAAAAATATGATTTTTATTACATAAGTAGTGATGTAAAAATATGATTTTTATTACATAAGAAGCGATGTAAAAATATGATTTATATTACATAAGCAGCGACGTAAAATATGATTTTTAATATATAATCATCATATTAAAAATGTGATTTTTACTATGAACAGCGTGAAAAGATTATGTTAAAATTTCGGGAAAATCCAAACTGTTTAGAAATTCAGAAATAAAAGTGGCAGAGTGGATCCCAAAGGTGAGAACTCCTCACTCTAATTTTGTTTACAGTTAAATATATACTAGGATGCATATGGTGCTTAGTAGCACCCGACACCTTTGATTGAAACCATGGATGTTTGGTTGCTTGTTTTGATTGATTTATTAGTTTGAATTGGTTTGGGATGTGAATGGAATTGATTGAATTTGGTATGCGTATGGCGTGAGCTAGTACTAGGCCAGGGATAAGGCTAGACCTTACTCCAGTTCTAGTATCATGTCGTTATGCTGTCGAAATTTTCTAAAATAAAATGTATTAGTTAAAAATAACATTTTCAATGTGTAGATGAACTTTATAAAATATTCATGTGTTGAATAAAAGATTTAAACAATAAAAATATCATTTTTATTGAATGTATGAACTATTAAAAAATATTCATGTGTTGAAATAAATATTTTATCGTTAAAAATATAATTTTTAACGTGTATATGAAAGGCAAAAATTCTCCGGAAATGAAAATAAATATTCATATACAAATCGGACGATTTGTTTTGTACACTCATCTAACTGACATGGATTGGGACGATATATTTTACACATCGCCCAATTGCACAAATAATTATTATTATTTGATGGTTGAAACCTAACACAGGTATTGGGATAATATTTGGCGTACACTAATCCCAATTGTTTAGTGGTATGTCAATCGATTGGTTGACAGACTGTAGTAAGCGTTAATTATCTATATCTAATGCTTATGCAGTTGTGTGATGCACTTTGGATGATGGTTGATTTGTTTTGATTGGTGTTGAATACAAGTGTTGTATGAAATCCATGTAAATAAATTATATGGAAACTGATTGGGTCTGATTCCAATTCAGAAAATAACGAATATTTTAAAATAACGAATATTACAAAATAATATTCAATAAAGGATTAAAATCTGCTTTTAATGTCCGATTTTGGATGGACACGAAAATATTTGAAGCCGTGTTGATTAGATTTGCGCCATTCTAACGTGAACGATATTTATGTCGATTTTATTCATTTTTAGAATGAATATCGAAAAGGAAATTATTTCAAAATTTGATATTTTGAAAATATTATCATTTATATATTATAATGATAAGGAGAATTCAATTTTGATTTAAACTTGAAAATGAAGTTGGAATCGTTTTAAAACCAAATTATAAACGATTTATAAAATACGTTTTAAATGAAAATCGATGAAATATATATAATATATATTATATATATTTAATGCCTGAATAAAACGCGCTACGCCGCGGCCGTTCGCAAATTTCAACCATTGACTTCGAATTGATATTACGGGAGATCCGATGGTCGGATTCTCCTAAAAATGGAACCGTTGGGTTCGTATCGAAAAGAGCTTTCCAAGAATATAAGAGATTTGAAATCTAACGGTTGGATTTGGAATTATGTCCAAATCAAATTTGGGAAAGGTCGCTGTAAGTGCAGTTCGTTGACCGTTTATGGAAATCGACTGAAAGGGCCTTAATAAAATTATTAAAAATATTGGTAATTTGCGTAAAATCATAATAAATGATTTGTAAAGAATTGGGATGAAAAATTCCATGTTTATAAGGATAAAAATATATTTTTAACAAAATGAACTATTTATTAACTAGATTTGAAATCCAATAATTTTTAAATAAAATAAATTGGGTTTGTGAATGGTTTTAATATAACCAGAATTTCCAATATATGAATTGGAATGGATTTGAATGGAAATCATCTTCAAAATATTCTGATATTGGATTCCATGATTATACGGATATGTTATGGGAATTTGGAAGATATATATGTATCGTTATTCCCAAAATGATATTTGTTGGTTTTAGAATTTGATATTGAATATAAGTCGATATAACTTCTATTCAGAGCCTTGTATTTAATATCAAATTGGATTTTGGGTTTGTCGTGAATGGTGTCTTAAATAACATTGTTCTTAAACCCCGTGTGAAATGAATAAATCTTTTAATTAATATTATTAGAGTTTCCAGTTATATTTAGTAACTGGAATAAAATGAAATGTGAAACGGGATTATTGTGAACTGTGTTCTTAACAACATTCATTCTTTAACCTGATTTACAGTGAAATGTGATTTGGAATTTATAGATCTTTTTATTAAGATTTAA
The DNA here is from genome assembly GCA_030737875.1 of Allium sativum. Lineage (NCBI taxonomy): Eukaryota > Viridiplantae > Streptophyta > Magnoliopsida > Asparagales > Amaryllidaceae > Allium > Allium sativum. Next base: position 34,949 of record JASFAX010001667.1, on the reverse strand, counting down.
TGGAAAATTTTCAAAGTAAAGTTTTCCAATTTAATAAAATAAATTGGAATTGAATGGAATTTGATTTGGTAATAATCGAAGTGAGCTTCTATGGAGGAAGACTGTTAATATATATGGGATTTAAAAGGATTTGTCGTTATTCAATTAATATTATTAGTTTGATATGGAAATTTATATCGATTATGTTAGCCTACTTTGTGGACTAGGCTACACAAAGAGCAAATAGTGAAAAATGACACTAATCGGATCACATCGGAGGAAGATAGCGCAGGAGGTAAGTAACGATCAAGAATTCAGAGATTACATCGGATCGGATCGAAAGAGTATGGCATTAACATCATAAAGCAGGTAGTTTTGGCGGTTCGGATCGGAGGAAAACTTCAGCGGCATCAGAAGAAAGCAAGCAATCCAAATGGTTCGGATTGGATGAGTACGTCAGCAGCATCAAGGGACAGCAAGTTGCATCATCGGATCGGATCGGAGGCCCCGATCCGGACCCCTCTTTCCCTTAGAATTTGTAGTCGTTGCTGCGCATATCCCCTGAAGACTCGGACAAGATCTGACCATTTCTCCCACAATCTCCTACTAAATCAGTGCGCTGTAGCCATCCTGGAGCCTCCGAACCCGACTCTCAAGGGATGGATGCCACGCAATTCCGAACCGGAGCTGCTTCGAGGAGATTTTTCACCTATAAATATACCATCTAGCGGCATTTGAAGGGATCTTTTGGAAAATTCTCAGTACATACTTCCTCCATAGCCGAATTCTACAATCATAATCAGATTAAAGTCATCCCTTAAAGTCCATTTTTGAGGAATTTGAGCGAGTTTATGCATTGTAATTGTGAGGTTGAGTGAGAATCATTGTAATATTTTTATTCAAATCATCAATCAAAAGAAAAAAAGTGGATGTAGGCTCGTTAACGCCGAACCACTATAAATCGTGTGTTCTTTACTGCCTTTTGATTCTATTTCATTGAAATCATAACTAGTTTGGGTGTTAGAACCAATTTTTGGTCTAACATTTTGGTGCTTTCACTGAGAACTTTCGAATTCTTAGCTTTCTCGGGATTATCATTCTACTATTTGGACTCTCAAGTTCAAAGAATTTAATCCCTTCTCTTTGACATCCTTCAGTATTTGTTGAATAACCGTTGAAGAATCAAGTGTTATGGCTAAGACCAAAGGAAAGGAAGTGCAAGGTGCAAGGGGAAATGATGCTAGAGAAAATCAGTAAGCTATTGTGTTAACAAGGTCACGCGCTCAAAGTTCTGGAGCAGATCACTCCAACCAGGAGGATCCGAACCGGATCGGAGGTGCCGATCCGAACCGAGAGGAAACAAATCGGTTCGTGTTGACACCGATCCGAACCGATGATGTTGGAGGCTCTCACTCTCTCCATCCAAACCGCACTGACCAGGTTGTTGTGGACCGATCCGATCCGAACCAGAGTGAGGCTGGAACTTCTACTCGAGCTCCCTCCAATGCTCTGATTCCAGCCATGATGACTAATGTTCAGCCTGATCCATCTGCACCCATTACTCAGGGAGATTTTTCAGGTTTTCTTGACATGCTTCAGAGCACTAAGGAAGCATTGGTAGCCCAAAGGCGTGACAACCTTTGCATGCAGGAAAATATGATCACCATGGGTAGAGAATTACAAAAGCTCCGGAGACAGAGAACTCCTTCCCCACTGCACCATATTCCCACATATGACTCGTCTTCTTCGGAGGAGGAATGTCCTCGCGAGAGAAGGCCGCTTGAACGACCTCAGAACCTAGATCAATTGACTTTCGGATCTTTAGGATCCGGAGAAGATGTTGCTCGTGTATTGGGCCCTGATGACCCGAGTCTGCAACAACCTATGTTACTACCTATAACCCCACGCAGCAACAACTTCTCCAATCTCTACCTCCAGAAGTCAACCGGGAGCGCAGAGAGCAACGTAGAGCGGCTGCCGCTAGAAACAGAAGGTTATCCCCTGATCAGGAACCCAGGGGTAATCCAAACATTAGACCTAGAGAGCCAGTGCAGACATTAACCAACGCCGATGTATGGGCAATGGTGCGCCAGACTATGTCTGAGAGCCGGCGATATACTAATGAAGATTGGGGCATCGAGCGAAGTCATACCCCTTTCACAGATGACATCCTGAATTTCCAGTTTCCCCGACGATTCAACTTGCCTCAGATGGATCGATATTCAGGAAGAACAGACCCAGGGCAGCACCTGATGAGATATGCATGGTTTATGAACGTGGCAGCAGCTCCAGATGCCGTAAAGTGCAAAGCTTTTCCCATCTATCTTGAAGATGTAGCGTTAATGTGGTTCACTCGACTTACTCCTCGGTCGGTGTCAAATTTCACAGAATTGAGTGAGCGTTTCATGAATCAGTTCCGACTCCATGCCCAAAAGTCCAAGACCGTCATAGAATTGTCACGAATTAAACAGGGCCCAGGAGAATCTTTGAAGTCATATTTTGATCGCTTCAACCCGGCCATCACCGAAGTCACTGATCCCCATGATCCCACTATCCTGATGGCCTTGATTAAAGGAGTAGATCCCGACACAGAGTTCGAGGATTACTTGGCTGGAAAACCACAGCCTATAAGAGAATTATTCTATGAAAAGGCTAATTTCCGTTTAAGGCGAGAAGAAGCTAAGGCAAACCGGAGGAGAAAGTCTGAAGGGGCCTCGAAGGAAGGACCCCAGAGTAATGTCGCCGTAAAACAGTCTGGTGAAAGTTCAGGAAAAGTGGAAGTAAATGTAGACACATACAACATATTGTAGTATAAAAAGCCACCACCTAGAGATTCTACTGAGAAGGAAATTGAAATAGGAAAGTTTTGCTTGTTTCATGGTACACACGGTCATTCCACCAATGAGTGTCGTCAATTGAGGGATATCGTTGAAAATTTGCTATGGGAAGGGAAGATGGATGAGTACAAGGCCGCCCCGAGGGACAGGGGGCAAGGGGGACAAGCCCCGAACCAAGAACAGCCTGCTTCAAAACCCACAGCTTAGCAAAAAGGTAAGAGGATCGTCATTAACTCCATTATAAGCGGGCCTCACTTGGTTGGTCGTAGTCTTAAAGCATTGGACCAGTACGTCAACGCCGCTCAATATTGGAATTATTAAATAAATAAATTATTAAATCGCAGAAAATCTGGGACGTTTCAGATAAGAAGCGCGAATCCTATCTTTGGGTTCCTATGTTGCATCTTCGCGGTCTTCTCCCCATTGTACTTTTACTAATCTGATTTCCTTATTACCTAGCTTCTTGATTTCTAATCCAAGGATATGAGTAGGAAATATTCTCACTGATGCTTCCTTCTTAACTTCTACGCCTTCGAGTGTGCTCGGCTCCACTATTTTTGCCGCATCATGTAAACGTTTCCTCAAATGGGAAATGTGAAACACATCGTGTACGCTCGCCAGTCTATCTGGTAGCTTGATCCTATATGCCATTCGACCTATCCTCTCTACTATGGGGAATGACCCTACAAATCTCGACACCGACTTCCCCATTGAGCCAAAGCGAACTACATTTCTTAGTGATGACACTTTAATGAAGATCATATATCCCACTTCGAATTCCAAACTGGTCCTCCTTTTGTCATCATATGACTTCTATCTGTCTGGAGCTGATTTCATTCTTCGGTGGATAAGATCAATCTTCTCGGAAGTATCTCGAATCATCTCAGGTCCAAGCAGAAGTCTATCCGTAGACTCCCACCAACAAGTCAACGATCTACAAGGTCGTCCATATAATACTCTGAAGGGTGTCATGCCTATGTTTGATTGGTAATTGTTGTTGTAGGCGAACTCAACCAATGGGAGATGCCCTTTCCAAGTCCATCCAAGGTCTAAGATACACAGTCTTAGAAGATCCTCAAGAACTCTATTCACCCTCTCGGTATGTCCATTTGTCTGACGGTGGTATGTTGTGCTCAAATGTAGTTGTATACCTACCGCTTATTGCAAGCTCTTCCAAACTCATAGTAAAGATGGGTCACGTTCACTTACTATACTGGAAGGTACCCCATACAGTTAGACTATCTATTGAAGATATACTGATGCTAGCCAAGCCGCCGTTCTCTTACTCTTGACAGGAATAAAATGAGCGCTCTTCGTAAATCTATACACTTTTACCCAAATGCTTGTATTCCCCTTCCTTGATCGAGGAAATACATGGATGAAATCAATAGAGATGCTCTCCCACTTCCATTGTGGGATATCTAAGGGCTGAAGCAATCCGCCAAGTTTCCTTTGTTCAGCCTTTACTCGTTGGCAAGTCAAGCATCGAGCTACAAATTCTCCCACATCCTTCTTCATGCTAGTCCATAAGAAAACTCTCTTCATGTCTCGATACATCGCTGCCCCGATGGATAGTCATCCGAGAATTATGGGTTTCTTCAAGCACTACCTTAAGCGATTCCCCAATATTAGGGACACATAGCTTTTCATCTCTTCTTAGCCACTCTTTCTCATCCACAGTATATCTAACAAGGTGACTAGATGTCCCTCCTCTACCAAGCCTGTCCAAGATGTCATATATTTGCGGGTCCTCTCACTGCATAGATCCAGTACGCTCAAATAGAGTAGGTAACATCTCCAATGATGCTAATAATCCCGAATGAAATCCGTAGATGGCTTAAAATCAAAGGTCAATATATAGTCCAAGCTTTGCCTTTCTACGAATAGAGGACTCAAAGTCATTCTCTACCTACTCAAGGTGTCCGCCACTACATTACCCATGCCCGGAGTATTAGCTATCTCAAAGTCGTAGGATGCCAGAAACTCCAGCAACTGTTGCTTCCTTATGTTTAGATCCTTGTGTGAGAACAAGTATTTGAGCGACTTATGATCCGTGTATAGCTCAAATCTTTCTCCAAGTAGATAGTGTCGCCAAGACATCAATTGGAACACTATTGCAGCCAACTGTAGATCATGGTTAGGGTAGTTCTTCTCATGAATCCTCAATTGTCTGCTACGATAGCATACTACCCTTCCCTCTTGCATTAAAACGGCACCAAGCCATGTGCCACAAGCATCTGTGTAGACCGTGAACATTTTGCTTCCATCTGGGAGAGTCGGAACTGGGGATGTTGTCAGAGCCCTCTTCAACCTCTGAAAGGCATCCTCGTAATCAATGCTGCAAGAAAAATGCCAAGTTCTTCTTCATCAATCGGGTAAGCGCGGCTTATGCCCTTGCAAAGTTCTTGATAAAATTTCTATAATATCTCGCCGTTCTTAGAAAATTTCTCACCTCCATCGCATTCTTTGGAGCCCTCCAATCTTGAACGGCGATGACTTTTGCGGGGTCCACTGCTATCCCGTCCCTGGAGACTGCATGCCCTAGGAACCTTACTTCCTTTATCCAAAAGTGACACTTAGACAACTTTGCTTTGAGTTGATGTGATCTGAGAGTGAGCAGAACCTCTCTTAAGTGTATGGCATGCTCCTCCTCGTTCTTTGAGAAGATCTGAATGTCATCCACAAAGACCACCACAAACTTGTTCAGAAACTCCCTAAACACTCTACTCATCAAGTCCATAAAATAAGGGTGCATTGGTTAGCCCAAAAGGCATAACCATCCACTCGAAGAAACCATCTGGAGTTCTGAATGTAGTCTTATCAATGTTGTACTCTGCCACACTCAGCTGATGAAATCTCATGGCCAAACCCATCTGCGAGAAAACTAAGTGCCTACTAGCTGATCAGACAAGTCCTTAATTCTCGGTAGCGGGTGCTTATTCTTCTTAGTGAGCCTTTTCATCTCCCTATAATCCACACAAAGATGAAGTGAGTCATCTGCCTTGGTTGCAAAGACGACTGGAGATCCCCATTCCAAAATGCAACGCCTAATGAAACCTTTCTCGAATAGCTCCCCTACTTGCTTGCTAAGCTCTCTCCTTTCCCTAGGAGCCATGTGGCGCACTAGTAGAGCAACTGGCTTTGCATTCTCTACCAGAGAACTCAGGAAGTCTATTTTCTGCCTTGGAGGTAGTCCCTTAACATCCTAAGATACATCTGGGTAATCTTCGACGATGGGTACAGATCGCAAATCGTCAACAGAAGTATCAATCGATTCTAGAAAACTGGGCATCACCGACCCCCGTGGGTCATAGGAAATTTCGAGAGTCCTACCATGACAAGTAAGAAGTTTGACCGCTCTCTTTTCGCAGTCAAGGATGGCACCGTATATGTCTAGCCAATCCATCAAATCATAGCCCATAAAGCCTAGCATATATGTGTCGCATTCAAATTCGACGTCCAAGATAGAAATTCTCAAACCCCTACACATCATCGATAAATGAGTCGATCCTCTGTTAGGGTTTGAGACTACTACAGGTTCATAGACTATACTAGTATTAAGGTGCAAACTATCTACTAAAGAACTGGATATAAGTGAATGTGAAGCATCAGAATCAAATAGGGTTCTAACAGAATAGTCAAAAAGGGAAATCAAACCTTCAACCGTAACTTTCCTACCTCGATCAGGGTCCACTAGCCTCTAAAGCATGTAGTTCTCCTGAAGTTCCTGCCCCTTGTCCTTGCTTGCTAGGGCATTGCTTACTGAAGTGTCCCACTTGTCCACAATTAAAGAAGACTTTCTTTGTCTTTCTGTAGTCCTTCACAAATTGACCCATAGCTTTGCAAACATGACACTTGATATCCTTTTTGATTTGAGCCTATCAGGCTTTCCTACTTTATCTTTCTTTTGTTTTTCTTTCCTGGGCCACCATTTCTGTTTCTCGCCCTTGGCCTGTATCTCTTCAGTCTTACTATCTTTTTTCTCATTCTTGCCATCTTCATGCATAAAAGCCATATCAACCAGCCTTTCAAATATTACCCCCATCGGTATATGAGTTAAAGCAAGTCATTGGAGAGGTTGATTCAACCATCTCGCAAATCTAAGAGCCTTCTTGTGGGGGTGTATTCACTAAGTCCAAACCAAATCTTGTCAGCTAATTGAACTTATTCACATAATCCTTAACAGACATGTCCCCTTGTTTCAAAGCCATGAATCATTCCATCTGTAATTCCTCTTCTACCTGAGATAAACACTTCATCTCGAATCTCTGTCAGAAATCATCCCAAGTAGGTACCAATTGCCTTGACTGCGTCACTTCCAACCAGTAAGAAGCTTTATCATTTAGATTCTATGTGGCCAACTGTATCATAATATCGAAAAGACCAAACACGTTTTCCTGCTCTCGTAGCCAATCCGTGTTTCAATAAAGCTCTCTGTACCACGGAATGTTTTACTCCCATAGCGCAAAAGTCTTTACATAACTTATAAAAGTTATCTACTCGTGGAGGCGGGGCTACTGCGGCTGCAGCATGGGGTGGGGCATCTCCTTGACCTCCGGCAGGTGTCGTAGGCTCAAGATACCTAACCATGTTGGTGGTGGAATTCCCTGAAGGAGATTAGGTGCCCCAGATATGCTGAAAAGAAAATAAAAATGACTCAACAAGAGATCGAGAGAATATTGAATATGGCTTGAGGGGATATGTTTTTAAAAAACAGATCTTTATTTGAAAAAACTTTGCTTTTGAAAACAATTTTTAAATCTTTTTCTTTGATCTTTTATACTTCAGCTCTGATACCAAATGTGTCACCCAACGCCCATTAATTTCACTCATAAGAGAATGCATTAAGTTTCGTGAAGTGCAATAGGAAAACAGTACAGAATTCACAAGATAGATACAAAATAAGCAACGGAAAATTTCAACTTCATTATTAAAAATAAACATAGTTTCAAAACCAATTACATCAAACCACTTACATCAAAACAAAGTATTTTAAATTTGTCTTTCAAAATTAAATAACATAGTGCCATAAAATGAAATCATATCCCTAGTCGTAAGCCATAATGGAGTAGAGTGCAAGTCAAACGGTGCATCTCAGGAAATCAAAGTCCAAGCTGCAAAAGAAAGTCCTAGTCACTTTTGAGTGCTTCCACTTTGAGGACTTGAGGGGAAAAGGAAGAAAGAAGCAAAAAGGTCGGACATAAAGTCTGGCGAGTTCCAGTGATTTTGAAATGTGCATAAAATAGAAATGCCAAGACAGGTAAATTAGACTGGTGAGAAATACATTATCATATAAGATAACAGATAAACTAAACGGAATAACATGATAGACAGGAATAACAGGAATAAACTATGATCGAGTAATGCTTCACATTAGTATCCCTAAACAAGTTATGTCTGCACCAATACTAGTATAACAGGTTTAATAGGATTAGATATCTAACCTAATTACATAACGGCAAGATTAACAACAAAATAAAACAGCAAGATTAGGCGTACCCTAATTACATAACAGGATTAGGTGTTGCCCTAATTACATAACAGCAGGACTAGGTGTACCCTAATTACTACCCATGCGATCCTCTCCCTACTACGTAAATACCCCGTGTCAGCCCAGAGAGTAAGATGTATCACTCTTTAACCCAGCAACTTGTGTAACACAAACCTATTTCGAGTATTACAGCATCTTTGTTTCCCTAATTGGACCCATGCGCGCTCATGACTCCGCCGGAACATGCCCATACCGACCTTTCCCATGTGAATCTCTTACCATCCACTTCACTAAAGCGTGCCCTGGCCCCTACCTAGTGCGAGGCCGTCTAACAAAATACCAACAGGGATACTGACTTATATGGGTTCCAAATAGCAGATTGACACAGGCCAAACCTCATAAGTTCGTATCCCCAAAATAATTAGGATTTAAGAGTCCCCAAAACAATATACTACAGCAGAACGAGGGACCTTTTAGCTTATTAATAGTCAAGTTTAACCTAGCAGATTTAGGTTTACTAATTAGCGTGGTTGTAATATTACATGTCATTATGTGTGTACAACCCTTCCCCAAAACACCTGCCCAGATGTATGTATAATTATAACAGTAATTCAGTTTATTAGCCTACATTTGGTACTTACTACATTCTAACATGTCATTTACTTAATGTCTGTATTAATTAAAACCTGGTATGTTTATACATATGCATGTTAGTTATCCCATTATGTCCTCAAATTATAGCACGTAAAGATTTACGCATATTATCCCTTTTTTAACCATTTACAACAAGTATATGCACATTACCCATTTTTAATCAATTTACAGCAGGTCTAAACATGTGCATATTATCCCTTTCCCAAATTACAGTTAAAAGGTCTCCAATTTACAACATGCCTAATGTAACAACCGGAATTCCAGAACCAATTTAAAATTTTTATTTTGGTTATTTTAATGAATTTTGAATATTTAAAAGGATTTATTTTAAATAATAATGACTAAAAATTTGTTTAAATCAAAGTTAGAGCGTATAAGTTTATTTAAATTATAAAAAGAGCCTGAAATGGCGTAGCAGTTTGAAAATTCGATTTCAAATTTCAAATGAATATACAGGATTCAAAATAAATCGGATTTCAGTAAAACCAGGTATTTTTGAATATGTTGAATAATATCTTTCTAGCGAATGTGAAAAATCTAGATTTCATAATGGGAATTGAAAGCTATGTCCAGATTAAATTCAGAAAAGTCGTTATGGAATTTATATATATTTTATATTATATATAGCCATTACAAATACCCATTTTGCAAATGACCTTTGTTTTCGACGAAACCACTTTTGTTGGATCTGAAATGTCAAATTGTTGCTAGATTCCAATTTTCATAATTTTTGGAATCAATATGTAAGCGTGGCGATTTAAACGCGTTTGGTAATTTTAGTTTGAATTTAATTGACTGGAAAACGACCATTTTTCTAACGGTCTCCAAATTCGACAAAATTAGTTTTGTTAAGACCGTATCGTTAAAACATAGCAAGATTTATTTTTCTGAAATTTTTGGAGTCAATATGTGGCCGCGGTAAATTAAGATGTACGTTTAAATTAAATATTGTGAAAATTAACGACACATCCCTATTTTCAAACTTAATGTAGCCTACGTCCCTCCTTTTTTTTTATAAGTTTTCGCCCCCCTGTTTTCAGCTGCCGCCTTCCGCTTTTTCCTTCCATCATACTTCCGCCATCTTCATTTGAAAGTTACGTGTTTTTTTCAGAAAAAATGCGCTAGTTAGTAAAAAAAAATCTAAATTCTGGAAACTTCTCCAGAAGTCCACGGAAACAAAAAAAGTTGCATATATGTATGCATCTTTTGCCAATAGTTGCATACATGTATGCAACTATCTGCATACACATGCAAAAAATATGTGCATGCATACTGAATAATTGCATACAAGTATGCAGTTATTCAGAATAATTGCATACTTGTATGCAAGAATATGTTGAAGGCCATAGGCAACGCAATATGTGCATATTTGTATGTATTTTGTCTACATAACTGCATACTTGTATGCACATATACAAGTATGCATATTTTCTATGCAAATTTGTATAGTTGCATCAAAAGATGCATTTATTTCACAAATCAGCATACATGTATGCAACTATGCTATTGTTCGATGTAGAATTGAAATAAATGCATACTATATGCAACTAATTGAATTATATGCATCTTTTGATGCATTTTACTACATTTTGTTGTTTTTGTGTAACTTTTGATTTTGACGTTGTTTTTGATGTTTTTTCACCTGAATTTTTTCATGATTAATTGTTTTAATTAATTGCGAATTTTCGTGATTTTTTGTATTTTATTTTTATTTTTTTAATGTATTTTTGAAAAATAAGGACTGAATTTATAATAAGTTTATGACCGGATGTGAGCCTAATTTTGAAACTTATTAGGGACCTGTAGAAAACGTACCCTTAAATATATATTGATTTATATTTTAATTTAAAGAAAAACTAATCGTAACAGCCGAATTGGGTTACGAAACATATCCCATTGTGTCCGGAATGAGGGTATTTAGCTAAGGGCGACAGTCGTTGGGTTCGGATTAGAGATAAAATAAAATTTTCCTTTTTGAAATTTAAATTAAATATAAAATATATAATCCCTTCCCCTTACTCTCTCCCTCACTCACCCTACATAACCTGACGTTTTAAATAAAGAAAACCTAAATCCCCATCACCCTCCTCTGCCAGACCACTGTCGCCGTTGTCGAGCGCCCCCTCCCCCCTCTTCAGGCCGTTGCGCCACTTTCCCCCTTCTTCCCCTCTATCTCCTCTCCTCCACCATTCCTTCGAAGGCCACAACATCTGAAGTCGTCGCCGTTACCCACAAGCCCTCCTCCGATCATCTTGGCATGCCGCCACCCCCCCTCTGACGCCTCCGCCTCTCCCCCTCTGACCCGCCGCACTCCCGTCTTCTCTCTTCCTCTTTCTTTAGCAAACCGCCCCCAAAACCACCTGCTCCGCCCAATGCTCCGCGTCACACCACCAGCAAGGCCATCCGCCTCCTCCTTGATCTGCGTAGCAGAAACCCGCCCCCTATTTCCACTGTGAGTTTTTATTTTATTTTTATTTATTCATGTAATTAAAAATATGAATTTTATATATGAAATGGTGCTATAAAAATACAATTTTTCTATATGTGATGACACTATAAAAATATGATTTTTATCATATGAGTCGCATTATAAAAATATGATTTTTATACCATATACATTGTTTTAAAAATCTCATTGTGCTAAAAAATTGATCTTTTATATGTATGAAACGAAATAAGGAATTGGTTTTCCACGAAATAAAAATATGATTTTTATTACATAAGTAGCGATGTAAAAATATGATTTTTATTACATAAGTAGTGATGTAAAAATATGATTTTTATTACATAAGAAGCGATGTAAAAATATGATTTTAATTACATAAGCAGCGATGTAAAATATGATTTTTAATATATAAACATCATATTAAAAATGTGATTTTTACTATGAACAGCGTGAAAAGATTATGTTAAAATTTCGGGAAAATCCAAACTGTTTTGAAATTCAGAAATAAAAGTGGCGGAGTGGATCCCAAAGGTGAGAACTCGTCACTCTAATTTTGTTAACAGTTAAATATATACTAGGATGCATATGGTGCTTAGTAGCACCCGACACCTTTGATTGAAACCATGAATGTTTGGTTGCTTGTTTTGATTGATTTAATAGTTTGAATTGGTTTAGGATGTGAATGGAATTGATTGAATTTGGTATGTGTATGTCGTGAGCTAGTATTAGGCCAGGGATAAGGCTAGACCTTATTCCAGTTCTAGTATCATGCCGTTATGCTGTCGAAATTTTCTAAAATAAAATGTATTAGTTAAAAATAACATTTTCAATGTGTAGATGAACTTTATAAAATATTCATGTGTTGAATAAAAGATTTAAACAATAAAAATATCATTTTTATTAAATGTATGAACTATTAAAAAATATTCATGTGTTGAAATAAATATTTTATCGTGAAAAATATAATTTTTAACGTGTATATGAAAGGCAAAAATTCTCCAGAAATGAAAATAAATATTCATATACAAATTGGGCGATTTGTTTTGTACACTCATTTAACTGACATGGATTGGGACGATATATTTTACACATCGCCCAATTGCACAAATAATTATTATTATTTGATGTTTGAAACCCCACATGGGTATTGGGATGATATTTGGCGTACACTAATCCCAATTGTTTAGTGGTATGTCAATCGATTGGTTGACAGACTGTAGTAAGCGTTAATTATTTATATTTAATGCTTATGCAGTTGTGTGATGCACTTTGGATGATGGTTGATTGGTTTTGATTGGTGTTGAATACAAGTGTTGTATGAAATCCATGTAAATAAATTATATGGAAACTTATTGGGTCTGATTCCAATTCAGAAAATAACGAATATTTTAAAATAACGAATATTATAAAATAATATTCAATAAAGGATTAAAATCTGCTTTTAATGTCCGATTTTGGATGGACATGAAAATATTTGAAGCCGTGTTGATTAGATTTGTGCTATTCTAACGTGAACGATGTTTATATCGATTTTATTCATTTTTAGAATGAATATCGAAAAGGAAATTATTTCAAAATTTGATATTTTGAAAATATTATCATTTATATAATATAATGATAAGGAGAATTCAATTTTGATTTAAAATTGAAAATGAAGTTGGAATCGTTTTAAAACCAAATTATAAACGATTTATAAAATACGTTTTAAATGAAAATCGATGAAATATATAATATATATATATATATTATATATATTTAATGCCTGAATAGAACGCGCTGTGCCGCGGCCGTTCGCAAATTTCAACCATTGACTTCGAATTGATATTACGGGAGATCCGATGGTCGGATTCTCCTAAAACTGAAACCATTGGGTTCGTATCGAAAAGAGCTTTCCAAGAATATAAGAGATTTGAAATATAACGGTTGGATTTGGAATTATGTCCAAATCAAATTTGGAAAAGGTCGCTGTAAGTGCAGTTCGTTGACCGTTTATGGAAATCGACTGAAAGGGCCTTAATAAAATTATTAAAAATATTGATAATTTGCGTAAAATCATAATAAATGATTTGTAAAGAATTGGGATGAAAAATTCCATGTTTATAAGGATAAAAATATATTTTTAACAAAATGAACTAATTACTAACTAGATTTGAAATCCAATAATTTTTAAATAAAATAAATTGGGTTTGTGAATGTTTTAATATAACCAGAATTTCCAATATATGAATTGGAATGGATTTGAATGGAAATCATCTTCAAAATATTCTGATATTGGATTCCATGATTATACGGATATGTTATGGGAATTTGGAAGATATATATGTATCGTTATTCCCAAAATGATATTTGTTGGTTTTAGAATTTGATATTGAATATAAGTCGATATAACTTCTATTCAGAGCCTTCTATTTGATATCAAATTGGATTTTGGGTTTGTCGTGAATGGTGTCTTAAATAACATTGTTCTTAAACCCCGTGTAAAAAGAATAAATCTTTTAATTAAGATTATTAGAGTTTCCAGTTATATTTAGTAACTGGAATAAAATGAAATGTGAATCGGGATTATTATGAACTGTATTCTTAACGACATTCATCCTTTAACCTGATTTACAGTGAAATGTGATTTGGAATTTATAAATCTTTTTATTAAGATTTAATGGAAAATTTTCAAAGTAAAGTTTTCCAATTTAATAAAATAAATTGGAATTGAATGGAATTTGATTTGGTAATAATCGAAGTGAGCTTCTATGGAGGAAGACTGTTAATTTATATGGGATTTAAAAGGCTTTGTCGTTATTCAATTAATATTATTAGTCGGATATGGAAATTTATATCGATTATGTTAGCCTACTTTGTGGACTAGGCTACACAAAGAGAAAATAGTGAGAAAAGACACTAATCGGATCGGATCGGAGGAAGATAGCGCAGGAGGTAAGTAACGATCAAGAATTCAGAGATTACATCGGATCGGATCGAAAGAGTATGGCATCAACATCATAAAGTAGGTGGCTTCGGCGGTTCGGATCGGAGGAACACTTCAGCGGCATCGGAAGAAATCAAGCAATCTAAATGGTTCGGATTGGATGAGTACATCAACAACATCAAGGGACAACAAGTTGCATCATCGGATCGGATCGGAGGCCCCGATCTGAACCCCTCTTTCCCTTCGAATTTGTAGCCATTGCTGCGCATATCCCCTGAAGTCTCGGACAAGATCTGACCATTTCTCCCACAATCTCCTACTAAATCAGTGCGCTGTAGCTATCCTGGAGCCTCCGAACCCGACTCTCAAGGGATGGATGCCACGCAATTCCGAACCGGAGCTACTTCAAGGAGATTTTTCACCTATAAATACACCATCTAGAGGCATTTGAAGGGATCTTTTGGCAAATTTTCAGTCCATACTTCCTCCATAGCCGAATTCTACAATCATAATCAGATTAAAGTCATCCCTTAAAGTCCTTTTTTGAGGAATTTGAGCGAGTTTATGCATTGTAATTGTGAGGTTGAGTGAGAATCATTGTAATATTTGTATTCAAAACATCAATCAAAAGAAAACAAAGTGGACGTAGGCTCGTTAACGCCGAACCACTATAAATCGTGTGTTCTTTACTGCCTTTTGATTCTATTTCATTGAAATCATAACTAGTTTGGGTGTTAGAACCAATTTTTGGTCTAACATTTTGGTGCTTTCACTGAGAACATTCGAATTCTTAGCTTTCTCGGGATTATCATTCTACTATTTGGACTCTCAAGTTCAAAGAAGTTAATCCCTTCTCTTTGACATCCTTCAGTATTTGTTGATTAACCGTTGAAGAATCAAGTGTTATGGCTAAGACCAAAGGAAAGGAAGTGAAAGGTGCAAGGGGAAATGATGCTAGAGAAAATCAGTAAGCTATTGTGTTAACAAGGTCACGCGCTCAAAGTTCTGGAGCAGATCACTCCAACCAGGAGGATCCGAACTGGATCGGAGGTGCCGATCCGAACCGAGAGGAAACAAATCGGATCGTGTTGACACCGATCCGAACCGATGATGTTGGAGGTTCTCACTCTCTCCATCCAAACCGCAATAACCAGGCTATTGTGGACCGATCCGATCCAAACCAGAGTGAGGCTGGAACTTCTACTCGAGCTCCCTCCAATGCTCTTATTCCAGCCACGATGACTAACGTTCAGCCTGATCCATCTGCACCCATTACTCAGGGATATTTTCACGTTTTCTTGACATGCTTCAAAGCACTAAGGAAGCATTGGAAGCCCAAAGGCGTGACAACCTTTGCATTCAGGAAAATATGATCACCATGGGTAGAGAATTACAAGAGCTCCGGAGACAGGGAACTCCTTCCCCAACGCACCGTGTTCCCACAGATGGCTCGTCTTCTTCGGAGGAGGGACGTCCGCGCGAGAGAAGGCCGCTTGAACGACCTCAGAACCTAGATCAATTGACTTTCGGATCTTTAGGATCCTGAGAAGATGTTGCTCGTGTATTGGGCCCTGATGACCCGAGTCTGCAACAGCCTATGCTACTACCTATGCGCGGATCCCACGTCTTACCCAGGGATACTAATATTACTAACCCCACGCAGCAACAACTTCTCCAACCTCTACCTCCAGAAGTCGACCGGGAGCGCAGAGAGCAACGTAGAGCGGCTGCCGCCAGAAACAGAAGGTTATCCCCTGATCTGGAACCCAGGGGTAATCCAAACATCAGACCTAGAGAGACAGTGCGGACATTAACCAACGCCGATGTATGGGCAATGGTGTGCCAGACTATGTATGAGAGTCGACGATATACTAATGAAGATTGGGGCATCGAGCGAAGTCATACCCCTTTCACATATGACATCCTGAATTTCCAGTTTCCCCGATGATTCAACTTGCCTCAGATGGATCGATATTCAGGAAGAACAGACCCAGGGAAGCACCTAATGAGATATGCATGGTATATGAACGTGGCAGCAGCTCCAGATGCCGTAAAGTGCAAAGCTTTTCCCATCTATCTTGAAGATGTAGCGTTAATGTGGTTCACTCGACTTCCTCCTCGGTCGGTGTCAAATTTCACAGAATTGAGTGAGCGTTTCATGAATCAGTTCCGACTCCATGCCCAAAAGTCCAAGACCGTCATAGAATTGTGACGAATTAAACAGGGCCCAGGAGAATCTTTGAAGTCATATTTGGATCGCTTCAACCCGGCCGTCACCGAAGTCACTGATCCTCATGAGCCCACTATCCTGATGGCCTTGATTGAAGGAGTAGATCCCGACACAGAGTTCGGGGATTACTTGGCTGGAAAACCACCTCCTACAAGAGAATTATTCTATGAAAAGGCTAATTTCCGTTTAAGGCGAGAAGAAGCTAAGGCAAACCGGAAGAGAAAGTCCGAAGGGGCCTCGAAGGAAGGAGTCCAGAGTAATGTCGCCGTGAAACAGTCTGGTGACAGTTCAGGAAAAGTGGAAGAAAATGTTGGCAACCAGAGTGGTGCTAATAGCAATAGAAATGGGAACGGCAATAGAAGGAACAGAAACCGTGGGAATAGCTCTAATAAAAGACCCAGATTCCAGAGTTTTGAAAGTTATAAATGATACGTTGGAGAACATTTATCTAGACACATACAGCATATTGCAGTATAAAAACCCACCACCCAGAGATTCTACTGAGAAGGAAATTGAAACAGGAAAGTTTTGCTTATTTCATGGTACACACGGTCATTCCACCAATGAGTATCGTTAATTGAGGGATATCGTTGAAAAATTGATGTGGGAAGGGAAGTTGAATGAGTACAAGGCCGCCCCGAGGGACAATGGGCAAGGGGGACAAGCCTCGAACCAAGAACAGCTTGCTTCAAAACCCACAGCTCAGCAAAAAGGTAAGAGGATCGTCATTAACTCCATTATAAGTGGGCCTCACTTGGTTGGTCGTAGTCTTAAAGCATTGGACCAGTACGTCAACGCCGCCAAGCATTATGAAGTAGGAGAGTGCAGCAGCCTTGAAGACGTCACTCCAATAAAACAGCAAAAAACGATGTCTGATGATGTCGTATTCCGTAATAGAGACGAGTTTAGAGTTCAATCCCCAACCAATGATCCGCTAGTGATAACCACGACAATTGGTCCCGCTCTGGTCCATAAGGTGCTAGTGGACAACGGAAGCTCTGTCAATATCCTCTTTAAGAAAGCCTTCGAACAAATGAGGCTCGAAGCAAAAGACTTAAAGCCATGTCAAGGATGGATACGCGGTTTTAATAGAGTATCTACAGCTCCAATGGGTTTTGTGGAATTACCAGTCACACTAGGGCAGGGGGATCGACAGAGAGTAAGGATCCTGCCGTTTGTAGTTCTGGATTTGGAGTCGCCTTACAATGCCTTCCTAGGCCGACCAGCCCTTGTCGAATTTAGGGCATGTATTGCGCCTTGGTGTTTGCTGCTAAAATTCCCGACTGATTCGGGAGTTGGGACGATGAGAGGCGACCAAGCCACGGGACGAGCTTTTTACATGGCAGAGTTAAAGATGCTAATGAAGGGGATGAATATAGATTCTAAAGACGATTCCTCCTCTCCAAAGTGGGCCTCAGCATAACAACTAAGGGGTCCTGCCTCAAGAGAGTCGCCCTCAGACGTGCTCGAGGATACAGATCCCAGAGAGGATAGAGAACCTGGGAACATGAAGGCAACTCCCAATGAAATAACAATCGACGTACCTATTGTTGAAACTGATCCAACAAAAGTACTGAAGATCGGCTCGCAACTAGATCCAGTTAGAGCAAGGGAATTGGCTGATTTCTTAAGGCAAATCTAGATGTGTTTGCTTGGACTCACGCTGACATGTGTGGGATTTCGCCTACCATCATGAGCCACTCCTTGTGTATCAATGCAAAGCACCCACCAGTCAAGCAGAAGAGACGGATGTTAGGCCCAGAGCGGTCAGCAGCTTTGAAAGAAGAAGTAGAAAAATTTAAAGGTAATGGATTCATTAAGGATTCAAAATATCCCGACTGAATATCGAATCCTGTCCTGGTCAAAAAGTCAAATGGGAAATGGAGAACATGCATCGACTTTTTTGATTTGAACAAGGCTTGCTCGAAGGATAGTTTTCCTCTCCTCGGAATTGATCAACTAGTAGATTCAACTGCTGGGCATGAACTCTTATCCTTTATGGACGCCTATTCCATGTATAATCAAATTCCCATGCACATACCGGATCAAGAGAATACAAGCTTTATCACAGACTTGGGATTGTATTGTTACGTGGTAATGCCATTCGGGTTAAAAAAATGCGGGAGCCACATACCAACGCCTAGTCAACCGCATGTTCTACAATCAAATCGGGAAAACCATGGAAGTGTACATGGATGATATGCTCCTGAAGTCCAAGCAATCTCCTGGTCATACGAAGGACTTGGCAGAAATGTTCGGCATATTACGAAGGTATGGGATGAAGTTGAATCCCTTGAAATATTCTTTTGGTGTGGCATTAGGCAAGTTCCTCAGCTTTATCGTGAGTTCCAGAGGAATTGAAATCAATCCGGACCAAATAGCAGCAATCAGGAACATAGAGGAGCCGCGGAAGATTAAGGATGTTCAAAGCTTAGCTGGTAAGGTTGCAGCACTGGGCAGGTTCATCTCCAGGGCAACAGACAAGTGTGTACCTTTCTTCGATCTCATAAAACGGGGAAAGCGAAATTTTGAGTGGACTCTCGACTGTGTAGAGGCGTTCCAGAATTTGTTAGACTTTTTAGAAAAGCCTCTTATATTATCGAAGCCTGTGGAACACGAGGATTTGTTCGTCTACATGGCAGTATCATCTCACGCCGTCAGCGCAGCATTGGTATGTGAAGAGGATAAAGTCCAGAAACCTGTGTACTACATAAGTAAAAAACTGGCCGCTGCAGAACACAACTATCTGAAGATAGAGAAGCTTGCTTATAGTCTCCTGATTGCCTCCCGTAAACTCCACCATTACTTCCAGGCACACCCGATAATCGTATATACTGATCAACCCTTAAGACAAGTGCTGCAGAAACCCGAAGCATCAGGGCGATTACTCAAATGGAATATCGAGCTGAGTTAGTTTGATCTGAACTTTCAGCCATGAAGATCAATAAGGGGGCAGGCCTTGGCTGACTTCATAGCTGAATTTACAATTCCTAAAGAAGAAACGGTGGGTGACAAGATCGTTACTTTGGATCAAGAGTTGGAGCTCAGTCCGTGGAAATTATATACGGACAGAGCCAAGAACGATAGAAAGTCCGGCGCCGAAGTTGTTTTAATAACTCCTGAAGGACGATCTATTTATTATGCATTACGGTTGGAATTTACTGCTACTAACAATGATTCTGAGTATGAAGCCCTGATTGTCGGGCTGAAACTCGCCAAAGATTTGGGAGTGAAGACGCTAGACATATATTGCGATTCCAAGATAGTTGTATGTCAAGTTCGGGAAGAATT
Organism: Allium sativum; assembly: GCA_030737875.1. Lineage (NCBI taxonomy): Eukaryota > Viridiplantae > Streptophyta > Magnoliopsida > Asparagales > Amaryllidaceae > Allium > Allium sativum. The sequence continues at coordinate 15,098 of JASFAX010001667.1, read as the reverse complement.
TGCTGCTAAAGGACCTCGACTTAGTGCTTATCCTAAAAAGGCAAAGGAGTTATTGGAAGGCTTGGAGCATTATAGCATAACACACATTCCAAGAACGGAAAATCAGAAAGCAGATGGACTGGCGAAACTAGCAAGTTTTGATAATCCTAGAGAAACCGAAATGGTCCCGATCGAGGTGTTGGAATCGCCAAGCTTCAACCTAATGGAAGCAGAGCTAGCATTGGAAGCCGAACCAGAAAGAGAATCCTGGATGACATCAATTAAGAATTTTCTCAAAGACGGAACTCTCCCATTAAAAAAGAGCAAAAAACGAGCTATAATATGCAAGGCCACAAGATACATGTTACAGGACGACGTCCTTTATCGTCAAGGGTTTTCAATGCCCCTATTACGGTGTACCGCACACGACGACGTCAAACGCGTATTACGATAAGTGCATGAAGGTGAGTGTGGAGATCACACTGGGGGTCAGACCCTGGCAAAGAAAATATTACGGTACGGATATTTCTGGCTTACCGTGAATAAAGACGCGGCTGATTATTCACGACGCTGCGATAGATGTCAAAGATATTCCAAAGTTCCCAGAGCGCCTCCGACTCAGCTCAAGTCGATGGTAAGTCCGTGGTCGTTTGCCATGTGGGGGATTGATATTATTGGAGTGATACCTATTGCCAGAGGAGGAGCTAAGTATGCGATCGTTGCCGTGGACTACTTCACAAAGTGGGTGGAAGCTGAACCTCTAACAACCATCACGGCAAGGAAAGTGATCAGTTTTGTGGTGAGAAACATTATTTGTCGATTTGGGATACCGAAAACCATCATAACTGATAATGGACGCGGTTTGACAGCATCGAGTTCAGAAATTTTTGCCAGAAATACAAGATCGATAAATGATATACTGCAGTAGCTCACCCGCAATCAAATGGCTAGGTCAAAGCCATAAATAAAGTCATTAAATCAATTTTGAAGAAGCGGTTGGAGCGGACCAAAGCTAGATGGGTGGACAAGTTGCCATTAGCTCTGTGGGCCTACAAGACAACCTTTAAGATGGCTACCGGCCATACTCCCTACTCACTTTCCTTTGGGTCAGAATCAGTGATCCTGGTAGAATTAGAAGTCCCTTCTCGTCGAGTTGCATACTATGACCCGATGACAAATAAAGCACTCCTCCTAGAATCTCTTGATATGATTGAAGAAAAGAGAGATGAAGCCGACTAGCGTGCCTCAAGACATCGACATCAAGTAGCATGCTATTATGACCAAAAAGTTCGCTTCAAAACCTTTGAACCAGGAGACCTAGTACTGAAGCGAGTCTTCCCGCCATCGACCCAACTGGGTCCAAAATGGGAAGGGCCATTCACCATCCAACGGAAGCTTGATACAGGAGCATTCAAGCTAACGACCGTGGACGGTGAAGAGATTCCCAGAGCTTGGAACGCTCAGCACCTACGAAGATATCTGAGCTAAATACGAAATGTCATTTTTTTTCATAAGCTATGTAAAAAGGCATGACTTGCCTTTAAAAGTCTGTTTATGTGAACAAAGGACTATAAAGTGGATGTAGGCTACGACTTAGCCGAACCACTATAAAAATATCGTGTGTCATTTAATTTCCTGCATTATTTATATCCTCAACTATAATTCTATTATGACTGTGGAATACGAAATGTTAAATTAAAACTTGGAAAGTTGGAGATGATTTATATGCAGGAATAAACAAAACGACTATTTGTACGATAAGACATAGAAGAATGGGAAGACGACATTCTTAACTCTAACTCTCAAGAATCGAGAGAGAGTATAAAGGACGGGAAGACGACGTCCTCTGAGGCGTGAAGGTGCACCCAGATGAGAGACCGCCTCGAAAACTCTAACCTGGATATGAGACAGGAGAGTATAAAGATGCCAGAAAGAACAGACATCAATGACGAAAGGAATATGGCCCCCGTCAGAGAATCGGGGACATTTGGACTTTTTAATTTAATTTAATCTTGAGTAGTTCTTGCTCAGTTATTCTAGATTAACTGGGGGCATACATGTGCACACATATTCCCCTTCACCATGACTTCATTAGATAACTTTAGTATGACATACTTTTGTATTTTTACTTAAGTGCTGAACTAACTACTATCAGGCATTGTAGGAAATAAATTACTTTTATTTACAAACGTGTGAGTTTGTACAAGGAAAACAAGCAAAAAAGAAGATGCGAGGGCCACACTCGCTACAACAATTTTGGGCCAATTAAATGCTAAAATAAAACAAAGCACTTCATCACTTAGGCTTTGGAGTGGACTTGGATTTTTTGGCAGCCTTCTGAGCATCCTTCGCCTCTCTTTCAGCATCAGTTAAAATGCGCTTTGGTTTTTTCCTCCCTGTGACAGAAGTGCTGGAATCGGTTGATTTTTTTTCCCAGGAGTCGGAACAATGGAATCAAGAGAAGACTTTTTAGCAAGCTCTTCTGTAATAGACCTAGTCGAAAGCTTAACAACTAACCTTGATCCAGCATCCACCACTGCGAGAGGCTTAAGGCTTTCGGGTCCAGGTCTTCAACTTTAAGCTGCATACGTTTGTCTTGTTCGACTTTCAATGCAACCAAAGTGATGTCATCGGCGCTTTTCGACTCCCCAACTATAGCCACCTCGGGGTCTTCCTCATGTCCCTCATTGCCGCCATCGTCCTTCAAGGCATCTATTATCTCGTCATCCTTAGGAGCATCATCCTTAGACAGATCAGCTCCCTCTCCTGAACCGATAGTGGCAGCCTTATCCTTTTCTCCTTCATCCTTCTCCACGGATTTTGCTCCAGTGGTGGTTTCCAGAGGTTCACCAGCCTTCTCGGTCGGTTCTACACCTACAGAATGAGAAGCAACAGTTATCAACTCAGGAGAAAATAAAGGGTCCTCCATTGATTGTCCGATTACGTGATGAAAAGTGGAGTTGACGAACTGAGGTGAAAAGGTAGAAATACCTTCCGATGATTTCTCAGCGGGAGCAACCGCCATCTCCGACGACGTCTTGGGTATGGAGGATAAAAGAGATGCCCGAGGGATCCCCGGGTTTTCGGGGTCATATCCCTCTACTTCAGAAGTTTCAGCGGCAGTGGAAGAAGAACAAGCCTCAGAGATGTTCTTTTGTTTAGCCTTCTGCTTCTCTTCCTCCATAGTAGCAGTGATGAGGCGACGTCCCTCGGCCAGGCGTGCTGGTTCATCATCTCTTAGATATTTTTCCATTAGCTTGTCCTCGTCGACGGAGTCTACCTTGAGTTTCTCTTTCTCCCATTCAACGATTTGACTCCATACGTGAACCAAGGTAGTCGGATAACCTTCAATCCAAGAGATGTTCCGGCGGCAGATTATATGCGCAAGAATTCGATCATTAATTCGCCGAAACCATGCACTTCCTCCTCGCCCTCTGACAGCTGCTTGCGGGTCTCTTCGGTGGATTTAATAACACTTTCAACATTACCCTCCGCTAGTGCAGCCCTATTCTCGGCCTCCATCAACTTGGAAGCCAAGTCAGCATTACGCTTTTCCAATTCAGCGTTCTTCCTCGCTAACTCGACCTTTTCTTGCTCAAGAGCAGTGTAAGCAAGTTGCATTTTGGTGTTATCCAATTTAGCATCTTCTGCTTGTTTTTTCAGCTCCAAGCACTCTTGACTATGAGACTCGAGCAAGTCATGATAACGTTTTTGTAGCTCTTCAAATTGCTGCTTGAAGTTGGTAGCATCCCGTTGAGCAACGGCAAGTTGGGCCTGTGTGTCCTCAAGATCTTTCCTTAAATTTTTCAAGGCTTTAGCGTAAGCTGCTGCAGTATTTTTCATCGACTCAATATCCGTAATTAGAGTTCGGATGATTCTGGAGAGGTTATGTGAATACTTGAACATTTCCGAATATTGTTTTTCAACTGCATCAATCTTCGCTTTGGCCTCGTCTGCCCACCTTGAGGAAATAGGCTCGAGAGTGGGTAAGAAAGTCAGGTTTTCAAAGTAGTGTTCGGGGAATTGTTTCTCCAAATATGCCCGCTTGACTTTAGCTTCAGCATCCAATGGTGGAGGTGCGCGATATGTTAGCTCAGTATCCTTAGGATGAGCGGGCAGGACGACCGTATCACCCTTCCTAAGCTGCTTATCGGAAACCTTATGCTTGCCCCGCGAGTCTGTATCTTTCGGTGGGCTCCTTTCCCTACTGCGTTTTTCTTGAGAAGAGGTTCGTTCTTTTGACTGCGACGTGTCTTCTCCTCGACGGCCTTGGTAGCCTTTGTATCGTTCAGAATCCGACCGAATGGGGGAGTGAGAGCGCGAGGTCCATGACTGATAAGAGTCATGAAGCCTTCTATCCTCTCTACCCCGGCCTTCACGGCGATCATGTTCAGCGTCAGAAGGGGGCCCAGTCAGGCTACAACAAAGTTTCCTGATGTCATAGTGAGCACGAGACATTGTACCTGCGCAACAATGCAAATGGAATTCAGAATCAGTATTCTCATGAGAAGTAAGTGCTGCGAAATGTGGTGCTATTGTGTTAAGTGCATCCTAAGTGGTGTTCCCTCCGACAAACTCGAGTCCAAAGCCAGACTAGTGCGAGTGGGCTCTTTGGCCTCAGCGGGAGTGGTCTCTTCTGAAGAAGTGAAAACTAAAGGATTTGTTCCAAAATCCTCTGAAGTGTGGATAGTTTCAGGTAAGGAGAGATCTCCTAAACCCTAAAATGTAGGATCATCGGTACTAGGGGCATCTCCTTGGGAAGCATCTATTGGCGGTTCTTTGGAAGACGTCGACTTCTCCGGAGAGATAGCATCCTCAGGGACGATGTACCCTTCTCGGTGCTTTTCGGCCATGTTGGCCAGCTTGTCGTCCTGAGTTGAAGATGGAGAAGGTGAAGTTCGAAGTGGCATTGTGGGAGTTTTCGAGCTCTCGCCCATTTTTGGAATTACGTCCACTGGAGGGATGTATACATATGGACCCGACCCGTGACCTATGCTAGGGTAATGGACAACAACTCGTGAAGATGAAGATATTCATCCTTAAGGACTTCATTAATAGTTAAAAAAATTTGGTCGCCATTGAGGAGCCGGTGCATCTGATCAAATAACACTTGACCCGATATTTGTTTTGGATTATCAACTGCAAACAAAAAGAAAACGGATTAATTTGGTGGCGTGGACATTCAGAGTTGAGATTTAGAAAACCAATGCTTTACTTGATTTTATCCATCTCCTAGCACATCCCGGCTGTTGCCTTATATAAAACCATTCCAGCTTGGAATCGCCGGCCTTGCTGCTGAACGGTGCTGAAATTATTTTCCTTTTTGGGACTGATTCGAAGTAAGAGAAAGAAGGAGTTTCTCGAGTCCGATGCTTGAAGTTATAAAAGAAATGAACGTCATCAAAAGTGAGTTCTGTACCTAAGATCTCGCAGTATGCTATATATAAGGTATATAGGTAAGCATAGGAGTTGGGATGCAGCTGCATAGGGGCAATCCGCATCTGTCTTAGAAAGTCGATAACAAAAGGAGAAAATGGTGGAATAGCCCCAACCATGCACATCAATCGGGCGATTGCCATAAATCCATCTGGAGGGTTGTGAGGACGGTCAGTTTTCGATGGCACCAGGGTATCTTTTTTCAATATCCCGTGTTTTAAGCGTATTCGATCAAGTCTGTCATTGTCAATCGTCGATTCAACAGAATCTTGAGGTGATTCCAATATGATGGCAGACTCAAATTCGTCAGGAGCTCGATCATCTCCGATCCCTCCTTCCTCTTCATAGCCTAGAGAAACTTCACTATTAGAAGACGTTTCGCTGTTATGCGCTCCTACTTCATAATCTGAGCCCTCGTCTCCCCATTCGGGGTCTGAAGGAAAAGATATGTCATCGAGAGCATATTTCTCAGAAGTTTCTGCAACTTCCATCTTCTTTTCCAATCTAGAAGAACGTCTTTCGGCTATGATCACTAGACTATCGAAGAAATAATAGTAAGAATTATAGTAAAGTTGCCCATGCCCCCCGTGTGTGTACGTGAACTAAATTATGTGCTACGTGCAACAAAGATGCAAAGCAAATACATGAAAGCATAATGTAAAGGTCCAAGGAAACAGTAACGGTCAGAATGGTTCTTGATATTTGTTTATGTTCGCAAGGCACTATCCTAACTATCTATTAAGTTGAAGATTATATTAAGAATTGGTTTGACCAACTAAGCAAGGTCTTATGTACAGTCTTAGGCTGTTTTTCGGTTCGGTTAGGACGCACACACTAGGGTCGGATCGGGGAAAAGGCCTTATGCTAGCCTGGGACAAGAGTTGATGCCCAGTGACCAAAATCGGATTGGTTCGGAGGTGAACACTAGGACGGTCCGGATCGACTTGAACAGCCATGCTTCTCCTCTTCTTTGTTTCACATTCCGATCCGGTCTAGTCAAGTAAATCATGTTCTTCTCTTGGCTTGCAAGTCCGACCCGATCCGATCAGTTGAGCCCCATTCTCATCTCTGCCCTTTCATCCGAACCGATTCCCTGCACTCCTTCTCTCCCTTTTTCCTCGTTTCTACTCTGTCACCCGAACCGATCCCCTGCACTTCTCCTCTCCCTTTTTCCTCCTCTTCGGGATCAAGCTCGATCCTACGTTGAAAATCCTAACTGAAATCGAGTACTGACGCATTCGAACGCTCAACAAAGGATCTTAGCCCCATCCACCGTCGGCTCGAGAGAAACTTAACACCATTAACGATGACGACGAAGTGGAGGCGGTCATGGAGACGGAGTTCGTTGAATACATCGCTGGAATCGTTCGAAGAAACCATGAATCGAAGCTAAAAGCAATTATAAATATGAGATCCAAGATTATAAAACTACCTGTGTGTTGAATTCGGAGATTAAAACGAGAAGAGTTTCATAGTTTTTAAAATGCTAGGGGTTTGATGTAAATTTCGCTGGAAAAGGATAATAAGAAAGCAAGAGGAAGAAGGAGACGAGGGGGTACTTATATGAAGTCGTGATGACCATTCGTATTCCCAGAATCCCTTAACTCGTTTGGACCGGAGGTTAAGCCCACCAAGGCCCTATGGCCTATTGATCCCCGAGAAAATCATTGGTTCGATGTATCCGGTCAGGTGTGCCATAGGAGGAAACCCATTCGGATTGGAATCCGAACCGAAAGAGGCCATATACACTAATTTGCCACAAAGGGTGAATTCGAAGGAAAGTAAAGAAAAGGCTCACCTGAAAGAATCACTAGACATTAAAAGAAGCTTTCAAAAATTGTTTAAAGATGAAGAAAGTAATTCATATGGATTGTGGACATATATATAAACAGCAAGCCTCGACTTTATGAAGTGACTCGACACTACAAGTGAATGGAAGCGGTCATTCAATGGTTCTAATTCATTGGATGTTTCGTGAACTACTTCGAAGCACACTTTATCTTAAATAAGAGTGTACTTCGAGGGGGCAAAATGTTAGCATACTTTGTGGACTAGGCTACACAAAGAGCAAATAGTGAAAAAAGACACTAATCGGATTGTATCGGAGGAAGATAGCGCAGGAGGTAAGTAACGATCAAGAATTCAGAGATTACATCGGACCAGATCAGAAGAGTATGGCATCAACATCATAAAGTAGGTGGCTTCAGCGGTTCGGATCGGAGGAACACTTCAGCGACATCAGAAGAAAGCAAGCAATCCAAACGGTTCAGATCGGATGAGTACATCAGCAACATCAAGGGACAATGCATCATCGGATCGGATCGGAGGCCCCGATCCGAACCTCTCTTTCCCTTCGAATTTGTAGTCGTTGCTGCGCATATCCCCTGAAGACTCGGACAAGATCTGACCATTTCTCCCACAATCTCCTACTAAATCAGTGTGCTGTAGCCATCCTGGAGCCTCCGAACCCGACTCTCAAGGGATGGATGCCACGCAATTCCGAACCGGAGCTACTTCGAGGAGATTTTTGGCCTATAAATACACCATCTAGAGGCATTTGAAGGGATCTTTTGGCAAATTCTCAGTCCATACTTCCTCCATAGCCGAATTCTACAATCATAATCGGATCAAAGTCATCCCTTAAAGTCCATTTTTGAGGAATTTGAGCAAGTTTATGCATTGTAATTGTGAGGTTGAGTGAGAATCATTGCTATATTTGTATTCAAATCATCAATCAAAAAAAAAACAATGTGGACGTAGGCTCGTTAACGCCGAACCACTATAAATCGTGTGTTCTTTACTGCCTTTTGATTCTATTTCATTGAAATCATAACTAGTTTGGGTGTTAGAACCAATTTTTGGTCTAATAGATTATATATATTAATCTGTTTTCCGTGAAGATTCCCTAATCAATCGAATGTGATTTTGGTTTATCGTGAACTGTGTTTTAAATGACACTAATTATTTAACCCAGTTAAAGTCCGGATTACATGTTTAGCATTGTGTTTAGAACTGTATGGTTGATCTCTACTAAATATATATATCTGTTTGGTGGCGGAGAATTTATTCCTTTGCTTAACACCCTTCTCTAAGACGTATGATCTTAGAGGTTATATATCGGTAGAAATCAATAGTACAGTGTAGATTGTCAGTGTGGCATGTTTGATTTCCCAAAGTTAAATAATCATTAATATTGATTTTTGGGAAGATTAAAACTAAGTGGAGTTTTAATGAATCTTTAATTAGATTGAAATGTGAATGAGATAATTTAAATTATCAAATTTGGGAAATGATTGAGAATGGAGTATCACCAGTTTTGCTACAAGCGATAGTTAAACCTTTAATTAGATTTAAACGTGAAATGGTAATTAAATTTACCGATAACACCGTGGTGTTAGATATGGAGTATGACCAGTTTTTCTCCATAGGATGAATAGTTTGGGATTGGGAAATAAAATAAATGATTTCTTTGGTAATGTTCGCTAATCCCAACTAGTTTGGAAAACCTTAATTTGGTTTAAATTGTGAAAAGAATATTTAAATAAAAGAATATTCTGGATTGGAATGAGGCGTATGTTAGGTGTTCATATCACTTGATTATAATACACGCGAGTTATTCGAAAAGGCCAGGTTTATACCCATTCTGAATAACTGATTCGACGATATGTCGACGATAAAGATGGTGGTTGAAGACCGAAGGTCCTCACATTGTTTGAATGATTACTGATGTCTTGATTTGGTTGTACACCCAAGATAAGGTAATAAGTGGTAGTCATCCAGACGTACTTGGAGATCGACCGGATATGCAAGGACCTCTCTCCTGTATTGGACATATGGGACGAGGACTAAGGTGCCTCTGGTTTTGTTCAGGCCCAGAATGAACTAGTAAATGGATGTGTGTCTAACATTGGATTTTATTCTATGTTGATTGATCTCTATTAAATATATATTTGTTTGGCGGCGGAGAATTTATTCTCTTGCTTAACACCCTTCTCTGAGACGTATGAGTCAGAGGTTATATATCGATAGACATCAGTTGCATGGCGTGAATTGTCAATGTGGCATGCTGAGATTCAAATGATCAAGGCTTCTGTTGGAAAGCAGAGTCTTGTGGTTGATGATCAAAGCACGGCCTTAATGAGCATAGCTTTGTGAATAACGTTAATTTGCGAGCCTCACGCCTCAATATGAGTCAAAAATAGGATAAGGGACCAAATGAGGACATGACGTTTCTTTTTAGCTATGGGTGGTGTGGTATGGAGCCCAGACAGTTATTATATTTTTACCTATGTAGATGATGGATTGTGAGGCGCCTCGAATATATCGGTTACTACGGAGCCGATGGATAGGTCATATAGGACTGGAAAACGTGTGTTCAGGAATTGCCAATCCTAAAACGTAAGGAGGACCGGCCTTGGAGGATCCAAGGGCCTACTACGGGAGATCCTAAAGCATTTGCTAGAGTGTCTCGAAGCGGGCGAGGAGTACATCCCTTGCCTTGACTCATGACAGAAATCCAATTTCCAACACATGACATTTCGGTTTTGATTGTAGAGCCTAGTATGGCGACATGATAGATGGTACCCATGTCATCTGTGATTGGTACATTTATATTTGAAGTTGTTTTATACACTATACACTTATAATAGTATCAAATGATTTATTTTAAACGTACCAAGCATGTTTGGCTATTATAAGGGAAAACTCTATCCTCCGGCTTGCGATGCATTGTGTGATGGGACCGGAGTCTTATAATAGCTTCATTTTTCCAAAAAGCATTGCATTGTTTATTTTATGCACTGGTATTCTTGGGAGAAATCCATTTCATGTTATACGGTGTGGTCCCTAGTTTTACTTTATTTTTAAAGTAAAGTTTTAAATAACTGTTTTAGTTCTCACACCAGTCACATGACTAACCTAGAGTTTATTGTTTTAATCTAAACTCTGTGTCCCCAATTTTCCACACTGGCAGCTAGTAGTTTTGGTTTTGCTGATATTATATTCACTGGATCCTGGTTTACAGCTGGAGCTATATTCAGAATGCTCTGTATCCGTGTATCTCTTACAGTTGTGTTATGTATTAATTTTTCGCTGCATTGTAATTTGAATCTCTGATATTTTCCAATGTAAATTATTTATTCATACTGTGTATATTCTTATACTTCGATGTAGTTGTAATAAGCAATGAAATGTTCTTCTGTTTGCATTCTGATTTGTCGTGTTCTCAACTCAATCTGGACTTTCCCGTAAGGGCGAGTTTGTGTCGTTTCATCGTGGTATCAGAGCTTTGGTTTACAGAGCTCAAGAACAAGACGCGTTAGAACCAAATAAAAGTATTCATTAGAGATTGGATTAGTAATATCCAATAAGAATAACTCGTTAGAGATGGGATCAATGGTATCCTATAATGAGTTGGAAGAGTGTCATTTTTTGAAAATAAAAATGAAAACAAAATTTGTTTTGAAAATTTAAACCTTATTATATGTATTTGAGTATTTTAAATTGATTTTGGACAATCGAGTATATGAAGATTTTGCATATACGCCTTGCAAACATGTATACAAAGCCTTAAATGCACTGGATAGATATAGAATCACACTCTAGTCGCCCCGAGATGATTCTGGTGATGTGGCCGCATCATTAGTATTTATGTTCGAGTTTCAAAAGTGGGATACCAATATATTTCCAACTGATTGGTATGAGAACCAAATTATAGTTAGAATATATTGCTATGAATTGGCATCAAAACCATGATTTTGAATATACATAACAAAATTATGAATTTGAAAATTTAATCAACTAATTGATTGTTGATTGTGATGGATGATTATTAATTCCACTAATAAAACCATTATGTGAATGAACAGTAAATATAACCAAATTGTGTCAAATATTGAACTGAATTGAAAATTGGTTGAAATTGCATACATATATGCATATATATATTGAACAGGTCATAGCAGGGAACCTAAGTAGAGGAATAAAATTGTATGCCTGAAAAATAGGTACATGTTTACTAATTTATTAGGTTTGGATGATTTTATGAGCCGACTGGCTAGCTGTTTGGCATTTTCTTTTTCTTTTGGATTGGTGAGGGCCTTGTGAGGCTAGTTGCGGTTTTAAAGGTCTCCGCGTACAAAGAAGGTAACGGCGAAATTTTTCAAAAATTTAGGGTGTTAGCCAAAGTTTTGAAAAATTAGAAAATTCTTAGAAACTAAAAGGTTGAAGAATGAAAGCCAGAATGAAAGTTGAGTTGGTTAGTAAAACAACTTTCAGCTCTGTTCCTTTTCGAGGATGAAAAGATTTTAAGTGGGGGAGATTGTAACAACCCAGAATTTCAGAACCAATTTAAAAATTTTATTTTGGTTATTTTAATGAATTTTGAATATTTAAAAGGATTTACTTTAAATAATAACAACTAAAAATTTATAAATCGAAGTTAGAACATATAAATTAATTTAAATTATAAAACGATCTTGAAATGGCACTGTAGTTTGAAATTTCAAATTTCAAATGAATGTACAGGATTCAAAATAAATCGGATTTCGGTAAAACTAGTTATATTTGAATCTGTTGAATAATATCTTTTGAACGAATGTGAAAAATGTAGATTTCATAGCAGGAATTTAAAGTTATGTCCAGTTTAAAATTCAGAAAAGTCACTATGGAATATATATATATATATATATCATATTTTATATAACCCTTAAAAATAGTCATTTTGCAAACAACCTTCGTCTTCGATGAAACCACTTTTGTTGGATCCGGAATGTCAAATTATTGCTAGATTTCAATTTTCATAATTTTTGGAATCAATATGTGAGCGTGGCGAATTTAAACGCATTTGGTAATTTCAATTTGAATTTAATCGCCTTAAAAAGGGTCATTTTTCAAAATGTCTACAAATTCGATGAAATTTGTTTTGTTAGGACTGTATCGTCAAAACATAGCTAGATTCATTTTTCTGGAGTTTTTGGATTCAGCATGTGGCTGCGGTAAATTAAGATGTACATTCAAAATAAATATATATAGTGATTTATATTTTAATTTAAAGAAATAATGATCGTAATAACCGAATTGGGTTACGAAACATATCCCATTATGTCTGGAATGGGGGTATTTAGCTAGTTGGTGATAGTCGTTGGGTTCGGATTAGAGGTGAAATAAAAATTTCCTTTCTGAAATTTAAATTAAATATAAAATATATAATCCCTTCCCCTTACCTCTCTTTCTCCCTCACCCTACAGAACCCAACGTTTTAAATAAATAAAAAATCCCTGCCGCCCCTCTCTGCCAGACCGTCGCCGCCGTCATCGAGCGCCCTCCCATCAAGCCGTCGTGCCACTTTCCCCCTTCTTCCCCTCTCTCTCCTCTCCTCCACTGTTCCTTCGAAGGCGACAACATCCGAAGCCGCCGTCGTTGACCCACAACCCCTCCTCCCATCATCTTGGCCTGCCACCACCCCCTTCTGACACCTCCGCCTCACCCCCTTTGACCCGTCGCACCCTCGTCCTCTCTCTTCCTCTTTCTTTAGCAAACCGCCTCCCAAAACCACCTGCTCCGCCCAATGCCCTACGTCGCACCACCAGCAAGGCCATCCGCCTCCTCCTCGATCCACGCAGCAGAAACCCCCCCATTTCCACTGTGAGTTTTTACTTTATTTTTATTTATTCATGTAATTAAAAATATGATTTTTATATATGAAATGGCGCTATAAAATTACGATTTTTATATATGTGATGACGCTATAAAAATATGATTTTTATCATATGAATCGCATTGTAAAAATATGATTTTTAAATCATATACATTGTTTTAAAAATCTCATTGTGCTAAAAATGTGATCTTTTATAAGTATGAAACGATATAAAGAATTGGTTTTCCATGAAATAAAAGTATGATTTTTATTACATAAGTAGCGATGTAAAAATATGATTTTTGTAAATGTGATCTTTTAACGCTTACTGCAGTAAGCGGGTATTGGGATGATATTTTTATAGCGTCATCACATATATAAAAATCGTATTTTTATAGCGCCATTTCACATATAAAATTTGTATTTTTAATTACATGAATGAATAAAAATAAAATAAAAACTCACAATGGAAATGGGGGGCGGGTTTCTACAGTAAGCGGGTATTGGGATGATATTTGGCATACACTAATCTCAATTGCTTAGTGGTATGTCAATTGATTGGTTGATAGACTGCAGTAAGCGTTAATTATTTATATTTAGTGCTTATGCAGTTGTGTGATACACTCTGGATGATGGTTGATTGGTTTTGATTGGTGTTGTAGTACATATGTTGTATGAAATCCATATAAATAAATTATATGGTAACTGAGTGGGTCTGATTCCAATTCGGAAAATAACTAATATTTTAAAATAAAGAATATTTTAAAATAATATTTAATAAAGGATTAAAATTTGATTTTATGTCCGATTTTGGATGGACACAAAAATATTGAAATATACGAAGCCGTGTTGATTAGATTTGCGTCACTCTAACACAAACGATATTTATATCAATTTTATTCATTTTAGAATGAATATCGAAAAGGAAATGATTTCAAAATCTGATATTTTAAAAATATTATCATTTATATATTATAATGATAAGGAGAATTCAACTTTTATTTAAAATTGAAAATGAAGTTGGAATCGTTTTAAAATGAAATTATAAACGATTTATGTAATACCCCATAATTTTAAATATTAAAATTAACAAATTTAAGAACACTTAATTTTTAGGAGAAGAATTAAGGGAAATGGGTTATGCCATTGCGTTCGTCTCTGAATTCTGCTTGGAAAGAGTCCAAGTTTTTGTAAATCGGACTTCGTAAGAGAAAGTTATGGCCTTCAGAAGTTCCAGGGATTTAAATAAATTAAAATAGCTCGAATTCAAATTCAAAGTTCAAATGAAAACACAGAAGCGGGCTGGATGGGAATTTTCCCGCCACAGGCCAGGTCGACCAGGAGGTCGACCTCCCCTATACAGGTCGACCTCCTTTTATTTGGTCAGATCCGAGGCAGATTCAGGATTTTGCACCTGGACTTGTTTTCTGGACAGATTATTTGGCTCCTAACCAATTTAAACACCCCTAAACCTCACTTTCTCTCCACCCCAAACCATTGCAACGCTATGCTGCCTCAATCTTAATTAAAATAAGTTAAAGACGTCCTTATGCTGCTGGAATAATTCATCTTCTTCTGAAAGCTTAGGAATTGCAAGTCAGTATTCTAATATAAACGATGAACGAATTATTCTCTTCTCTAATCCGTCTTAGTGAGTACAATTTCTTTCATAAAATAATTAATAAACTAATTATGATGAGTTATAATTTAGATTACGAGAACATGCCTGTTGAATCATGTGACGTTAATTAATTTTGTTATCATATATTTGTGAACATATGACAGTTTTGTTAACTTATGTTAGTGGATATATTTCATATGTCCAATCACATATGTTTAACTTGATTCATTTTATGACATCAGTTTATATGCAAGTTTGGATGTAAATCATATGCTAGTTTGTATGCGAATCATATGCAAGTCTGTGTGCGAATTATACACAAGTTTATATGTGAATCAAGTTTACATGTCTAAATTACATATGCAAATTTAATACAAGTTTGTATGTAAATTATATGAAAGTTTAGGTGAAAACCATATTCACATA
>JASFAX010001666.1:0-49562 GCA_030737875.1 Allium sativum | reverse complement strand
CTTCTAACGAGGATGACGACTTAAGTCTTGATGGGAATCTCTCTGATGCTTCCTTTTATTTTTCTTTTATTCTTCTGAGCATGTAAACTGCATCTAATGATGTATTAATTGCACGTATTAACAGATAATACATAAATGATGATTCATAACCTTGTTGTCACTACCACTAAAGATGTAGTTTCCATGCTCTTATGTATGTTATAATACCTTGATGATGTGCTTGCTACGGCTTCTGTGATGGTTTGAAAGAGTTGTTTGTGTTTGCGTATATGGTGGCTGTTGCTACTTTTGTTTTACTAGTTCTTTCTTGTCATTTGAATTATTTCCTGTATTTTTTGGATGGAGTCTTCATATTAAGTTTATATTAACGTGTTTATGTGAGTATAAATTGTGGTATTTATTACTGATATTGTTACTTTTTTTGGTTTAGAAATGCTCCTGTTGTTAATTTATGGATTTGTTGTATTTTTAGATATAGGTTTACACTAATGTTAGATTGATAAGCATGCTACCTAATTTGTCCTTGCTTTTAACTATCCCTGAAGGGCACAAGGATGATTAAGGTGGGTAGTATGCTTGTTCTCTGCTAAGTTTAAGTTTTTCAGCTTCTGTTTGATACGCATGAACGTTTGAACTCGGCTCACTTATTTGATTTATTTAACTAGTGCATGTTTGATTTTTGTAGGTTGGTAACTAAAAAAATGGAAATTAATGACGGTTCTGTTAGCTAAGAGTAGCTTGTTCTTACGAACATTAGAACCGAAAAAAATTGTTTCTTTAGTCGAAAAATCAGCGTTGTCATAATTAAAATATTAGTGATAATGAGCCTTTAAGGAAGATCATACTCTTTCAAAGTCACTACAAACTGAGCAAATCAGGAGGTAGTTTGTGTTTTTGGCCAGGATTTTCTTGATGTCCTGTTCAATGTTCCAACTATGTCGCTTGGCACACTTGTTCGTTCCATGAATTATTGAACTAGATTTGTTATACTGATAATTAATATAAGAGCATTGCAGATTTGGAGGATGCCTGCCTTTGTAACAGGTTTGATACTGTAGCTTGTAAATGCATCTCGCTATTAGCCTATTTCTTTAAGCAACAACTAGGAGATAGGCTGACAGTAAAATGCATTTACAAGCTGTAGTATCATATCTTTAGATGTTTAGTTGCAAAAGCTATAGTATCATATAAAGTATTGTGCAGTAATCACCTGTTTTGTCCACGTGTTTCACATTCAGACTATATTCAACAATAAGAATAAAAGGAAAGTTGGAAAAACAGACCGAACCAATCAGGGTGTTTAGATGTTCATATATAATGTTCGGAGGAAAAATAAGTTATAACCTTTTTTGCCATCAGCTAATTATATTTATCATTGTTAACATGGCTATGTTTCATTTACTCCGTCATCTTCACTCTCTTTTTGTTACCCCTCAGAGTCTTCGGTAATGCTTGTTTAAGAATTTTAGTAATATATTAAAATAAATCTAAGGTTTGTCAGTATACTAAATTTGGGAATGCTAAATGTCATTCTGAGTTTTGTACTTACCGAGCAAAAATGTTGCAGCTTTGGTTCATGCTTTGCTCCCTATTTACTAAACAAAGATTATGTAGAAAAAAAAAAAGTAAAATATAAAATACAGGAGTCTGAAGTTAAGAGGGATTAAGTCCAGGTCACTTGATTCAGTTCATTTCAAAATTGAATGCATCTCATTAATTTGATTTATTGGTTTCAATTGTATTTAGAAATACCAAAAGATTAGAGTTGCCAACGGATGTTTTCAAATGCGGATAGTGGCGCATCCGCATCCGAAATCATTTTCGAATATCGGATATCTGCATCTGCGGATACGACGGATATCTGATAATTATTCGATAGGCCAACGATCAATAAATCAAGGAACATAAATGATTTTTTTTTAATTTAACATAATTTTTTTTCAGTTCAGTTGATTATTGAAGCGCTAAAAACAAACAAATATGATGATAATAAATTGTTTTGAGCAATTTGTATGTGTTTAGTGTGCATAATATTGATTCTCAACTTAATAAAATAACAAATTAGTATATTCATTATGTTAAAACACAATATAAACTATAACTATAAAAAAAGGGAACGCACAATTTCTGGATGTGAATATGTTTATATCTGCATCCGTTTTTCCAAATATCGGATATTTATCAGCTTTTCGAATGCGGATGCAGATGGATTTCGGATTTTTTGGATATTCATTGACAACCCTACAGAAGATTATTTATGTTATTAGCTTTGATTTCAATTTTTTTAATACCGCTTCTAGATGCCAAAACAATATTTCTTCCTGTCAGTTGTATTTTTAGTGTCAGAGTCAGTTCTCATGCAGCAATTGAAGGCCCAAATTTATAACAGTAATGAACAAAATCAGTGTGTATCTTGTTAAATGCATCAAAAGCAACTCTCTGCACAAATAGACAGAATGGAATATCTTCAAAGAAGGAAAAGATGAGAGCTAGCTGAACCATCATCTGAGGCAGGAAAGAGCTTAGCTTCTCTAAAGTTGAAAATTCATGTTGATAGTGGAGATAAATATGATGGAAGTATATAGAGGTATTATGCCTTGGGTCAACTCGGGTGAGATGATATAGTAGAGCTCCATTTAGGATTACTTACAAATGTTCATCTTGCCTCTAAATTGCACTAAAACCCCTTACAAAGCATTGAATGTCCTAAGGATTACTTATAGATGTCCAGCGGTAATTCAAACTGAATACACTATAATTCAAATATTAAACCCTTGCATTTACTCTATATGATCACAATTATACTGTAATTTTACTAAAAATGGCCTTTGACACATTAATTTTATTCAAGATAAAATCACTACCAAGGTTGAAAGCATAGTCTCTCAGGCACGGTATGATATTCATCAATTTTAAAACATAATATAAACTCAAGTTCATTTATTTGACATTAAGGTCAAACTATTCAAACACGATGGCCATGAATTTGGCAAGATTTTAATACTATATAAATCATCAACCAATACAAGATTTTTTTTTAGATTGTCTCGTCAAGAATTAACGTGTGAAATTAACAACTAGCTCAAATAGCCTATGTTGTTGTTATTCCTAGGCCCCTGGCTTTGGATCTAATTGAAATCCACATGCAACAAGCATCCTTGCAAACAAGTTCAATGCATTATACAATGCATTTTAAATTTAGAAAAATATAACAGTATGAACAATACTTACACCGTTCATATGATAAAGTATCACCCAAAGAATGATAGCACAAACTAGAGGCTCACAATTTCCCCTAATACCAATAGTAAAAGTAAATGGGTTGAAGAGCCAAGTTGCCACAAACCAAAGCCGTAAGTTTTCATGCACTCCACGTAGCATCAATACGGAATTTATATAGAACCCCACAAGTAAATCTATTATAAAAACAAATACATTTAAATGAAAAGGGAATGAATGAATGAATTCTGCTAAAAAGGCAAGTAATAAAACATACCAGCAGCAGAAAAAATGAATTTTCCAAAGGATCGATGGATCAAGGAATTGGGTACGTAGCATCAGAAATGCCAACAAATGCGAGTAACGATAAGTGGACCGCTTAAACGGAGATTTATTCTTGATAACTAAACTGGCTGCGTCAGAGTAGACAAAGTAGTCTATGTCTGTGTAACGCACTTCCATGTTTGCGTCTTGCCATTCGCCATAGACGATTAGAAGTATACGTAAGACTGACGAGATTAGTAATGTCTGTTTAAGGCTTAAAATCGACATGGGGTTGAAATACAGATCTGAGATTGGGCAGGACTGTGACTATGACAACAAGAGTCGACTTGAGGAAGATATGCATATAGTTGATTGATGATGTTTGGATCTACAGTCGCCTTCTGCCATTGCAGTACAGGAAACAGTGGAAAGCGAGAACATGAGCAGAACAAACAAAAGAAAATGAAACGAATTAAAATCTGAAACCACGATAAATGAAAAGATTACAAATTTACAAGGGTCATCTGCCAGTAAATTTTGCGCTCAAAATAGACATTTCAAATGAGTATGAAAAAACAATACCAACTGCAGAAACCATGTATATTGTTAGAAGACAAAATCAACTGAATTTGTAAATAAATTCTTGAACATAAACCCCAAATTCAAATGAAATACCAACAATTAAAACCAATATCTATGAATAATTTTTCGAGTATAAATGCCGAAATCAAATGTGATACCAACAATAATACCTAGGTCGTATTAAAAAAACATTATGAAATATGGATTACGAAGCATGAAGAACGGAACATATTATAGTTACATGAAAAACCTAGGACTACTACAATGAGAGAAGGACTGGTACCTTTCAGGGCAACCTTTTCACGCTGCCTAGCCAATAACTAGTCAGTCGATTAGAGAAGACCGATGTTCAGTGACGAATGGATAAGGAATATTGAAAAGCGATGGTGTGGTGTAATTTGCTGTCAACCGATTCGTCAGAGTTTGGAATGGGATAAAACTAGGGTTTCAGATTCATAGGGGCTTGTGATGCTGGTGGGAGGTAAGGACAATGTGGGATCGCGGGTGAAGTTTGTCGTTCAAGAGAAGTTAGCTAGAGGAAAAAATATTGGGCCAAATGCGAACACTTCTAACAAAAACATATCAGTTTGGGCTAATTAAGGCTCTAAGCAAAATAATTTAGGTGGCCCTCAATATACATGGAAAACAGCAAAAGCAGAAGTTGGTAAAAAAATTGAGAAGAATAATGCAGCAACAGCCTTTCCTAAGGATCTAACTCACGCCACTCCACTTGCAAATAGCAATTGCTACCACTAAACCAAAGTTACTTCACAGCCAAATTATATATATATATATATATATATATATATATATATATATATACATATACATATATATATATGGGGATACGACGGATATTTGATCATTATCCGATCCGCCAACGATCAATAAATCAAGGAACATAAATAATTTTTTTTAATTTAACTTAACTTTTTTTCAATTCAGTTGATTATTGAAGCGCTAAAAATAAACAAATGTAATGATAATAAATTGTTTTGAGCAATTAGTGTGTGTTTAGTGTGCATATTATTGATTTTCAACTTAATAAAATAACAAATTAGTATATTCATTATGTTAAAACACATAATTTAAACTATAACTATAAAAAAAGGGAATGCACAATTTATGGATGTGTCTATATCTGCATCCGTTCTTCCAAATATCGGATATTTATCAGCTTTTCGAATGCGGATGCAGACGGATTTCGGATTTTTTGGGTATTCAATGACATCCCTACAGAAGATTATTTATGTTATTAGCTTTGATTTCAATTTTTTTAATACCGCTTCTAGATGACAAAGCAATATTTCTTCCTGTCAGCTGTATTTTTAGTGTCAGAGTCGGTTCTCATGCAGCAATATAAGGCCCAAATTTATAACAATAATGAACAAAGTCAACGTGTATACCTTGTTAAATGCAACAAAAGCAACTGTCTGCACAAATAGACAAAATGGAATATCTTCAAAGAAGGAAAAGATGAGAGCTAGCTAAACCATCATCTGAGGCAGGAAAGAGCTTAGCTTCTCTAAAGTTGAAAATCCATGTTGATGGTGGAGATAAATATGATAGAAGTATAGAGAAATTATGCCTTGGGTCAATTCGGGTGAGATGATATAGTAGAGCTTCATTTAGGAAATCCCATCCATATAAATAAAAGAAAAGAGTTGTCCACATTAAAAATATTGAGCCAGATAATAACCCAAATAGTATTTTCTCCTTTGTGAAGCAATTTTTAAGCAATAAACCAAATGGAGCTTTTTCAAATGACTTTTTCTGTTTTGAGTTCCATTTCTGCATTGTTGTTCTGTTGGATTTGTTAATGGTCAGGACAAGTGGAATGGCATAGATGATCGGGTAAACACGGAAATGGACAATAAGCCCGTACCAGAATGCTGCTTGCAAGATCTTACCTGAAAAAGGGAATGCATACATAAATATCAATCAAGTCAAGCAAATATCATCTTCATTACGGAAAATGTACCTTACACACTTGGTTACCAGAGAGCTCTACCAATGGTCAAAAATTCATAGCTAACTTGTATTTTATATTAGATCCAAGATGAACAGAAAAGTTTACGGTTTGCAATAAATTGATAGCATAAGGATCCATATATTTCATAGTACCAATAGAATTTGTAATTTTGTAAACAAACCATTAAAACTTAAATATATTATTATGCTCAACGCTAGAGATCATTGTTTATTTCCTCTTTGTGAGTCCAATAGTTTCTGTTAAGGTCAAATTCACATTGCTGCCTTCATCTTGCATCTAAATTGCATTAAAACCCCTCACAAAGCACTGTGTCCTAAGGATTATTCAGAGATGTCCAGCAGCAATTCAAACTTAACACAATATAATTAAAATATTAAACCATTGCATTTACGCTATATGATCACAGTGATACTGTAATTGTAGTAATTACAAATGGCCTTCAACACATTATTTTCATTCAAGATAAAATCATTGCCAGGGCTGAAAGCATATTCTCTCAAGTATGGTATGATATCCATCAACTTTAAGATATAATATAAACTCAAGGTCATTTATTTGACATTGGAGGTCAAACTATTACAAACACGCTGGCTATGAAATTGGCAAGATTTTAATGTTGTATAAATCATCAACCAACTCAAGGTTTTTTTAGGTTGTTTCGTCAAGAATTAATGTGTGAAATTAACAACTAGCATAAATAGCCCATGATGTTGTTATTCCTAGGCCCCTAGCTCTGCACCTATTTGAAATCCACATGCAACAAGCATCCTTGCAAACAAGTTCAATGCAACTCGGAAGTAATTTATACAAAGAATTTTAAATTTAACAAAAAATAACACTATAACAGCATGTAAAACAATGGGAAACAATACTACACCGTTCATATGACAAAGTATCACCCAAATAATGATAGCACAAACTAGAGGCTCATAGTTTCCCCTAGTACCAATAGTAAAAGTAAACGGGTTGAAGGGCCAAGTTGCCACAGACCAAAGCCGTAAGTTTTCAGGCACTCCACGTAGTGTCAATATGGAATTTATATAGAACCCCACAAGTAAATCTATCATAAACACAAATACATTTAAATGACACGGGAACGAAAGAATGAACTGTGTTAAAAGGGCAAGTAAGTAATAAAACATACCAGCAGCAGAAAAAATGAATTTTCCAAAGGATGGATGGATGAAGGAATTGGGCAGCATCAGAAATGCCAACAAAGGCGAGTAATGATAAGTGGACAGCTCAAATGGAGATTTATTCTTGACAACTAAACTGGCTGCGTCAGAGGAGACAAAGTAGTCTATGTCTATGTAACGCACTTCCATGTTTACGTCTTGCCATTCGCCATAGGCAATTAGAAGTATACGTAAGACTGACGAGATTAGGAATGTGTGTTTAAGATTTAAAATCAGCATGGGTTTGAAATACAGATCTGAGATTGGACAGGACTGTTACTATGACAAGAGGAGTCGACTTGAGGAAGATATGCATACAGTTGAGTGATGATGTTTGGATCTACCGTCGCTTTCTGCAATTGCAGTACAGGAAACACTGGAAAGCGAGAACACTAACAAAACAATGAGAGAAGGACAAGTATCTTTCAGGGCAACCTTTCAACGCCGCCTAGACGGAAAGTCAGATGATCAGAGAAGACCGATGTTCACTGACGAATGGATAAGGAAGATTCAAAAGGGATGGTGTGGTGTAGGTTGATGTCAACCGATTCGTCGGAGTTCGGGATGGGATGAGCTAGGGTTTCAGATCCGAAGGGGCTGTGATGTTGGTGGAAGGTAAGGTCAAATGTGTGACACGGGTGAACTTTGTTGTTCAGGAGAAGTTTTTTGAAGAAAATTTTTTGGGCCAAAATTTTCCACTTTTAACAAACATGTATCAGTCTTCGAATTAATTACAAGAACATATCACTTTTGACTACGTAGGATACTGACAGCATATCGGAGTGTATTTTTTCTTTGACAGACGACATCTTAAATGCTGCCAAGAAGGAAAACTCTATGTGTTAACCGACATTTTAGTTCGGTTACCAGAAGTAGATCGGGCCCGCACGACTCGACCCATCGCGTGCTTCAACGGCCCAGATGTGTTGCCAACATCCTCAGGAATCAAGTCAAGACAGGGTCGCGTAAGAATAGTCATCGCGGCTCGTTAGACTGCTGTCAGACAATACAAGTCACGAATCAAGTGAACGCATATAGGGTTGTGTGATCGTATCAAGTAAACCAAGGTTCTAGCAACAGAAAACTCGAGTCGGGCCATTGGCAGAATGCCCACCCCTCGAATGCGAGATTCATCAATATTAAAGACCACTCGTCTGACACGTGCCGACCACCTCCAAACTTGCGCAACACGCACCGATCAGTTCCAGAATCCATCCTTGGCTACACACATGCCTCGCATCCGTGTTTCGCATCTGTGCCTCGCATCTGTGTCTCGCATCACCAAGCTTCGCCTCCGTGCGTCGCATCACCATGCTTCGCGTCTGTGCCTTGCATCACCGTGCTTTGCATCCATGCCTCGCATCACTGTACTTCGCATCCGTGCCTCGCATCACCATTCTTCGCATCCGTACCTCGCACCACCATGCCTCGCATTCATGCCTCGCTTTGTCATGCTCTGCATCACCTGTATTGACATGCCTTTGGTCAAAGCTGTCATACGTCAGCAACATCGTCAGAAAGCACAAAACAATTCGGTCGAAGTCACATCACAAATATAAAAGTGGCCGGAAACCCTTTCATACAACCTCTTTTAGCCCTGAAACCATCAATTATGGTGTAGAGCACAATAATTCTTATAGCCCTCTGAGTTAGCTTCAGATATAACTTTCATTTGACCAAAACGGCCTTATAGTTTGAAAGTTAAGCCCGTTTCGGTGATCGTATATCAAGCCCAGAATTCGGCAGGCAAGCCTCGCCTTCTTTTTCTTATCCCGTATCCCCTTGAGAGGGTACGAATTTCGTAACCCCCAGAGGGATACGAATTTCGTAACCCCCAGAGGGATACGAATTTCGTAACCCCTAGAGGGATACGAAATTTGTATCACGTGTCTCCCTGAAGGGATACGAAATTCGCTCCCCCCAAAGCATATATGCTTGGACCCATGAGCATACCCTTGAAGGCTTAACCATACTCCTGAACATTAAACCACCTTTGGACTTCTTGAAGGTCTCAAGCACCATTAATGGCTTCCATCTTCTACCCCATGGCTATTGGACATAGCATGGGCCACCAAAACGTGTAAATACACGCCTTCCATCCACCTTCGGACATTTACAAGGACCTTCACTCTTCCTTTGGATATTTCCGGATCTCTCGGACATTGTTGACCAAGTCAACACCTTTTCCTCTCAACGAAGAAGAAGAAGGCCTTGGACCAGACTCCGCTCCCCCTCTCAGACCCCGACTCTGCTCCTCCTCCCAGACCGGACTCTGCTCCTCCTCCTGGACCCCGACTCCTCCTCTCGGACCCGACTCCGCTCCTCCTCTCGGATCCGTGTAATGACCCAAGAATTTCTCTTTTAGCAACAATTGTTTTGGCAAACTGGTAGTTATCATTTTCATATACATGTAGTTATCAGTTTTATCATGATGATATGAAAGTATTACTTTTACATGTATGGGGATACCAGGTATGAATTCTATTAAAATTGATTGGAATTAGTGATGTTTTGGAATCTGTGTGCATATATGAGTGTGTGTGTGTGTGTGTGTGTGCACATGTGTACAACCCAGGACTTGCACAAGATGACATCATAATCCCAGGAAATATATATATATATATATATATATGTAGTATACTTATGTCATATAAGTTTGTTTCAGTGCATTAATATTAAGACTATTTTAGATAATACATGTACATGAATACGGCATAAAACAAGTATGCTGAGATAAATAATAGGTTTCCAGATTTAGAAAAAGGAGGGAAAACCATTGTTTTGTCATGACATGTTTTGGAGGGAAAAACTTTAAGTGCTTTTCTTTTTCTCTGAAAAGTAATGTAATTGTACACCCGAGCATTTTAGATAAAACAAGGCAAATAATATGTGGAAAATGGTTCACACATATAGCATAATTTGTATAAAGGGTAAAACTGACTTTTTATATCCTTTGAAACCCTAGAATTTGGATACTATAAATAAGGGTAAGCGGGGGGCAAAAATCAAACTACATAGTATAAACCAGAAAAATACTTGAAAAATCTATTTTGAAGGGAAGGAAGAAGCTTGGGGATAAAGCAAGGGTTTTCTGATTTTCATTTTCTAGAAGAAGGAGATTGGTGAGCATTCTCACTCAAATCATATGGCATTAAGTCCTGATCTAAGAAAGGCAGCCAGTATTTTATTTAAATACGTTCTTTTGATTATTTCATTTATTTACATGAAGCTGAAAATATATTACTAAATTCAGTAGTATGGATTTAAAACTATTATTGAATCTGTTCAGTTTAATGATAACTTGAACACCTTTTTAATGATAACCACAATCTGTATTTAAGATCTGAATATGCGAAAGGTATTTATCTATGGCAAATCTTCTGTGAAACATCTATGAGAGCTGCAATATACTGTTTGTATAAGTGCTGAGGCTCTATAAGTGTCTGATTAGAGAGTAATAGACTTTCTATGTGCCAATCTCTAATCAAGGTTGCAATCATTGTGTCTCAGCTAGGTTTTATGATTTATTTGAAACCAGTTAATGCATAATGGCAAAATATTTCTAAAAATATTTCAAAAGCCGTGGCATTATATCAGATGTATGCTCAGACAAAAATTATATATATACATATCTGGATACTGTCATTTCAGTAAAAATTTATGAATACATGATTTCTGGAATTTGTATAGTGCATTATTGCTTGAATGGCTTATGTTCTGGACTGAATGACTGTCTTGATTGTTTGGTGTGATTTCTATGAAATCCATGATATTGCTCAGTGTGTCCAACCCTTGTTAGGATACCTTATTAGGTAAGTAGTCACTGAGAATAAAACATAAACACTTAGTAATTAAACTAAGGACTGTTTTGGTCAAGAATCTGTGAAATGGCTTGCACTTGAGTTTGTAAGTTTGGCATATGGCCTAATTTTGGTCCTGAGATCTTTGTATAGTGGTGTGAATTAGATTACTACAGTGTGCCCCAGTGATTCCTTATGGCAGATGAGATCAGGGAAATTAATAACTGAAAATGCTAAGAAATATGTATATAAGGAACTTTAATTTTCCTGGAGGAATTTCCTAGGGCAGTTATGTGTAGAAAACATGGTGATAGCAGGGTGAATTAGCCTGTTATGTTCACATGAATGTTTGATTTGTATGTATGGCATCTTGATGACTGTTTTTATGAATCAGTAAAGTGTGCATTTGCACAAGAATGTTTCAAGACCATGAATGGGGATAAACCTTTCATAACTATTTTTCATGAATTTATATTTCAGATTTTATCCTATGTTTTAATTTGAGATGCTCATACCAGACCTCTGTCTGACCTTATTTGCTCATGGCAAATGGGGTGTCTCATTTTATAATGAGGCAGCCTCTAATGCTTTTTCAGGTATGGATGGAGCTAAGTAGATTTGGTTTGAGAAGTTTGTTGTTTGCTTGGATGATTAAGCATGCTTGAGTAGAAAATAAAAGCCTTGAAATATAATATCTGCATGAGCTTATGAGAGTGCTTTATGAGTTTAGTCTTGTAATTTTTAAACCAGTATGCTTTAATTGGTAGAGGAATGATATGTTAAATGTTTGCAAGTGACTGCTATGAAAGTAATATTTTGTTTGCTCATTTTATGAATCAAATTGGGAAAAACATATATTTGGTATTTTGATGATTTACTAATATAATATGTATTAGTCAATCTGGAGTCATTTAGAAAAGCTATGTTTTCAAAGTATGATTTATATATGTACATGGTTATCTGTTTTTCATGTCCATGGTTATCAGTTTTTAGTATAATAGTTTTAGATTATCATTTTTATATGACTCTGGTTATCAGTTTTAAAGCCTTGAGATACTAGGTTATCATTATTGATGGTACTTGGTCATCATTTTTAAGAAACATTAATTTTGTAAGCAAATAGGCATCATTTTTACAAATACTTAGTTATCAGTTTTTGTTTTTATATTACAAGGGGATCATTTTTGAATGAACAAGGTTATCAGTTTTATTATACCTGTGTCTATCATTGATTTTTAATGAGATCAATGGATCTCTTGCTTTCTTCCCACTCTGATACAAAGCAAGAGGGATATGTATATCTTCATATTTATATCATAATATTTTTATGTATTGATATTTTTATATTGGTAAAACTTTTGATCCTGGATATTTTAGTTGTGATAAGAGTGACTCTGGCTCTTGACTAGAGTACTATATATACATATACATATATATATATATATATATATATATATATATATATATATATATGCATCAAAAAAAAAACATCATAAATTCTGGTTAAGATGTTTGGGTCCTCTCAATCCGACTTCGCTCCTCCTCCCGGATCCGACTCCGCTCCTCCTCTTGGAACCCAACTCCGACCTCCTCTTGGAACCTTCCAACTCTGACCTCTTCTCGGACCTTCCGAACCTCGGGCCCCCGGCATCTTCCGGACCTCGGCACTACCCGACGGCCTCCGGACCTCAACAACTTCCCAACTCACTTCAGACCTTGTTAACTCCTCGACTACTCCCGCTCAACAAGGAAGCTCGACAACAAGGACTAATAGGACGTCTTTATTCATTGTATTATTTTGTAATGATATCTCCCATTGTGCTTTAACAATAGTGAAATAAAATCAGCAAAGCCTTCAAATTGGACGTCGACCCCGACGGACCGAACCACAATAAATAACTATGTTCTTTTCTTTTCTGCGTATAATTACTGCATCTTCCATACTTTTCTGCTCTAGACAAGAAGTTTCAAAATTTTGGAACTCTCGGATGTTGATGACAAATTTTAGACGTCAACACTATGGGCGGCATCCGGATGCCGTCCAGATCTGAGGAAACTATTAAATCGGTCCTCCCTCTCCTCCGTTTTATTTCTATCTTAACCCAACTTTTACTTAAAAACAAATTTTGGTCCCAACTTCAAATCCACTTAAAATAACTTCATTTTTTCCCTAAAATTGGTCTGCTCATCTTCTTAGGTTCCTCGTATTGGTTAGGATTCTTCAAATTTTTTTAGAAAAATGTTTTTTTTGTAGTTTTTGAGATTTGAGAAAACTTGGCGTTTATGTTGAATTGATTCGATGTATAGTTCTTATGATGTACCATTTGATGTTTAATTTGGTAAAAAAATGAATTTAGGTAGCGTCAGTATGATTTGCAATGACATTTAGGTTGAAAACGTAATTTTTTGAATGTAGTGATTGTACATGTAGTTATGTCATTTAGTATGCGGCGTGTAATATGTTGAAAACATCAAATTGGCATTAGTTCGACTATGTATTATTTGTATGTTAAAAAAATGTCTGGTTAAAATTAGTATGTATGGATATGTCGTTTGCTTAATAAGTACGTGCGAAGTAGAATGTGAGAAACTATTATGGCATTTGATAAGTATCTGCAAAGTAGATATGTCTTTTATTTGTGTTGAGTATAACAATATGATTTTTATTTGATGATAACAAGCGTATATGCTATTATATAAATGTATTTATAATTGTATTATTCTACATTACATCTCACACAGAAATAAATATTTATGTTGAATAAAATGCTATTACACAGAGTTTGATACTCAAATAGTTATTTTATTCAATCAAATATTTTGTTTCAATATTGAAATAGTACAACTTTCTGACTCCACTATTGTACAACTCACTGTTATATAATACAGACAATCACATATACATACATTCCTCACTACAGACTGATCACACGGTTACATATACATTTTTATTTAAATATACACTGACACACACTAAGTCTTCATAAGCTTAGGCATCCAGTTCAGTCACCTATATACCTATAACAGAATTTAATACAGTAAACTGGAACATAAATAGATTTAAATGTACGCAAATATAAATTTATTTTTAATTTATTTTATTTCCCTCAGTTTTGGGTTTTTTCTCATCATTTTCAAATAGGGGTTTTTCTCATCATTTTCAGATAGAATTATATATAAATATATATATATATATATATATATGTATGTATGTATGTATGAGTCTGGACGACTTGTGCAAGTGCTTGCAAACTAGCTTAAACACAGCTATAGTGGTCTGCCGATCAAGACCACCGTTTCAAATCTTGCGGCTAGAGATCTCCTCCAAGATCTCGTTTTTAGCTCTTTCCGAAACGAAACAGCAAATATCACTCTAAATTTTCTTTCGAATATATCGCCCGAGATATTGCAATATCAAAAGATATATCGACCAAGACGAAATACTGGAATATCGTCCGAGATCAAAGTTTTTTTGGTTAAAATTTAAATTTGTGTTTGAACTAGAACAATAATTAAAAAACTCAAATCTAGCCATGATAATCTTTTGTTATTTTACATTCTGTATGTTAAATGACCATATTGTATGTTCATATATGTTCAACAATGCTTATGATTTTCACATTCGTGTTTTTTACATACATGTTACTTATAAAATTATGTATTTTATGGTCCATTTATGCAAAATATTTTTAATGTCTGGATCCTTTTAATTTTTTATATCTAACAATATTTCTGTTTTAAGCATATTACGAGTTAAAGTATGGATGATCTTTTGCAAAATAAAGAATAAAAAAGTTATTTTGTAATTGAAGTTTAAGTTACTATGTTTTTAATAGCATTCATAAAAATCATTTTGTAAAAATATAATTTTTTAACATAAAGTGTACCGCGTGATTGTTCCGATATGAAATTTTAGACCCGAGATGGAAATCCGAGATGAATTCCCGAGTTAGACTCATCTCATTCGAGATCTCCCTCGATACGAGATCAAGTCTATAAAATCCCCAAGACGAAACACGATTAATATCCGAGATTTAAAACCTTGATCAAGGCCAACCTCGACACAAATACATGATCTTCTAATATTGACCAGCCTCAACACAACTAGTAACCGGTTTGCTGTAAAAAAATAGAAATATATATTCATGCACATGTACACAGGTTTCAAGAGATTAGAAATAAAACTCAAGAGTTAGGTCAAGTTCAAAGACTGGAACAATCACCAATACATGAAAAATGTATTTGGCTGCAAGGGTTCATGCACAAAACAACACAGCATGAACATGACATGCAAAAGAAGGTCAGTGTTACAAGAGTAAGCATAACAAATGCCTCAAGTACATGAAACATGAAATTACATACAACACAAGCCTAAGGCTGAAATTCAAGTGCAAACACGACATACAAAGAAACAGTGTGGCAGATTCAAGCAATACATATGAACCAATGTTTCAGGCCAGTGTAGAAGCATTTCAGGCCAGCAAAGTTTCAAGACTATTAAGTAAAAGTGGATGTGCACGAGACACAAGAACTCAGCATGTAAATGGCAGACATTCAATCACAACCATGCAGTAGTATATATCTACAAAATCAAGTGCACAAGCATGAAAAGGCAGAGATTATTTTTCTTAAAGTCGTACAATATACAGAGAGGTAGAATAATAAATCAAGGAGAAAATATTTCTCAAAATATTTGACGAACAAGTCAATGAATATTATAAGACAATTTCAACAAATATATTCACGACAAGTCGACCAGGTCATCGTAGAAATCAGAGATATCAGGGTTTAGAAAACCCTTACAATAATCGTCATCGGCAAGCATATGGTTTTGCAACAGTAAAATTCGAGCATAATTTTTAAATCATAAAAAGGAAAATGCATATCAGCCACGATCAAATCTCTCAATTGATTCAAAAGAAAAACGAAGTTCATTGATATTGGTAATTGATTAGGGCACGAGCAAGCATCAAGAACCAACATCAATCACAATTTTTTTCATACCACAAACTCGGTTTTTTCGAGTTTAAAAATCGGAAGGAAAGGATCAATTTTTAAGTTAGTCGGTCATATGGCAAATGGTCAGAGCACAGAAAAGTAAAGAAGTTGATCATATCTTTTAAGAAGCCGACCATACCATCTTTTTCCAAAGACCAGAGCCAAATATAAAAGGAAAAAACTTAGTTGTTATTTTTTAGGTGTCACATTAACTTAGTAACTATGTTTTAGATTATTATTGGATTAGGTTTTTAGTTTCTATTTTATTTCTACATTGTATTTTATTTTTGTTTTTTGAACTCTAATTTTTAACTAGGTTGCAAACTACGGGAATTATAGTTTGAGAATTCGCAGCTTAAGGGATTGAGCTATGGCAGGGTTTTGAGCGTAGGGTTAGGACAATTGGGAGCGAGGGTCGTGAGTTTTACAGGGATTGTAAACATAGAGATTGTTTAAATCCTAGTAGAAATCTTAAGGGCAGCAATAGGTAGGGTTTTTCCGAAGCTAGGTATATTTGTGTGTCGTTTACTTTCTACATTTACTCAATTTCTATCTGTGATGTTTATTATTATTTATTACTTTGCGAAAAATTGAAATAAACCCTATTCACCTCCTCTCTTTGGTTAATTTAGATCTTATAGTTTGGTTAAATAGTTGTTGACGTTGTTTGACTAGCATTTCCTTAACTTTTTTTGAGTAGTGATATATGCAACTTGGGGTTGATTGTATATATTTTTTCTAATAGAATATAAAGAACTGGAACCTAGACCGGTTAACCTAAGCGTTCTGTACTTACACGACCAACACCAGACTAATTATCTAGAATTGATGACGGTACTATTCTATTTACTTTACTAAGAAATACGATCTTATTTTAGTCAATTTTCCTATTTAGACGAGATTATATTTTTGTTAGATGGAGACTATTGATACAGAAGGGACCATTGACATACCTCCACTCTTAAGCAACTCACTTCCAATCATCCGGGTGTTTTAATGCATCTAGAGAGGGCGGGATTTGGTTTGGTATATTAGCTAGACTACACGCACCAATATCGTAATTTGACTACAGCTTTGCTAGATAGACGGAGGCACGATACATCTACATTTCATCTTCGAGTAGGTGAGATGACCATTACCCTTAAGGATGTGGCTGTATTGTTGGGTTGCCAATAAATTGGGTATAATAACCCGAAATTTTATCGATTCAATTTGTGAACATTTAATTTATTTAAATATTCGGTTTGTGCTTTTAACCATTTAAAATTCCATCTCAAATGATTACTTAATGATAGAGAACTTATTTTATTCATTCAGATAATGGTTTTAAGGGTTTTGATGATTTATAGCCATTTCAAATTAATGATTTATTAAAAATATAAAGAAACTTAGTATTTTTGTACTAATATAGATATGTGTTTTATTAAAAAATTTAATTTTGAAAAAATATATATGATAATATAATAATTAAAGCTATCTCCAAAATTTTGTTTTCAAAAGAAAGATATGATTTGCTTAAGTACAAACCCTTTTTTTTCCCAAATTTCAACCCATGGTACATGTTAAGAATAAAATAAACAAAGGTATATTTTAAAATTTTTACTTTAATTATAAGTTAATATATGTTTATTTAAATTTATATAACCATGATGTGATGATTACTTATAACATGAGAAATGTATTTATAAAATATATTTTTATAATATAAAACTTGATTCGATTCTGAGTATAAAATAAATGAAATATTTGAAAAGAGGTGCAGTGATGTATAAGTACATTAGGTATAAAAAGCAAATGTAATTTCCAAAATTATCCTTAAATGCTTGTACTATATTAGTTTTAGATGTAAGTTTGAAACGATTTCAAGTGCAATATGGTCTTATTTTTTCAATTTCACTGCTTTTGTTTATATAAAATTTATTTTCCACCTTATTTATACATGCACCTCTCCATTCTCTCATGCTTCAATTTTTTTCTTCAGTTTTAGTAGTTTCATATCCTCTAATTCCTTTCTTTAAAAACCATGGCAGAAAATAAGACTTTTCCCTTCTCTCTAAAAATATCCATGCTTTCATTTCTTAAAAAAATACATTTTCAACATAAAATCAATATCAGTTGCCTTTAAAATACATGGCAGTGAGCATACTGGAAAAAACATTAAACTGTTTGGCTTATAAAATCATCAAATCGGTTGCAGTAGGTTGTTTTGTGTTCTTTCTTGATTCTGTCATGGTTTCGGGTACTAGTTGAAATTGTTTTGGGGATATTTAGTTATGTCTGTAGCCGAGGTCGATAACTGTCAGTTTAAATGGTAAACTAGGGTGTTGGTTCCGTCTAAATCATGGTAGTGATTGGTGTTTTGGAGGTATGCAGTGGTTTCAGGGAATCGGTGCTATAATTGTCTTATGGGTTTCAGGGATTTCCAGTGGTAATGGGTTAGATTTTGGATCAGGGGTGCGTATGCAGGGTCATGGTAGTCACTGCATCGAGCTCTGGGAGGTGTCGTGTTGGTAGTCTCGAATGGCGACCCAAATGGGAGGGATGATGTGTGTTAGACCAAAATTTGGTACTAACACCCAAATGCAGTATGAAGTCCTCACAAACACAGATCACAGAATGCAGAGATGAGTAAATAATAGGAGACACACGGAATTTTTATGGTAGTTCGGCTCAAACCAAGCCTACGTCCACTTTATAGTTTCTTATATCCAAAATTACAAGCACAATGCAGTCTTACAATCTGTAAGATCCATTTATACACAACATCCTTGTGTTACAATAGGAGGAGAGAAGAGGTTTATACACGAAATCCTCGTGTTAATTTAGTTTGAGAGACACAAAGTCCTTGTGTTGTTGCATTGGAAGCCATGGGGAGTTAGTGCCCAAAGATCTAAAAGTCCCTTCAAATTTCTTCAAATGGTGTATTTATAGCCATCGGCGAGTAGCGGGACGCATGCCACATGGCACACATCCATTGAGTCTCGGAATAAGGTGGAAAACGTGGAGAAATTCTCTCTTGATCATGCGATGCCAAGTGTAACTCGATCCGAATTGATAGGAGTGGAAATCACCTAAAGAATAGGTCTTCATCTATGAGCAGAAAACGCCCCAAGCAGGTCGCGTATTCTAGACCCAGTGCGGGTCACGAGTCGAATGTTCTAGATCCATTGTGGCACGCGGGTTGTATGTTCTAGACCCAGTGCGGGTCTAATGTTCGAGACCCAAAGCGGTTCCAGTATTCTAGATCCGGAGCAGGTCTAATGTTCTAGACCGGGATCCGAGAGCCAAGATCCAAGACCTAAGACCCGAGACTCGAGACTTGAGATCCGAGACCCGAGATTCGAGACTCGGAGCATTGCTTCATTCATGTAAAGTTCGAGCTTTCCACTACTTTGTCACTTCATCCAAGCTAATGTCGATCCACATAAGATTATACTCAAGTCCTGAGTAGTTCACTTGATAGAATTTAAGTTATGACGGCCTTGCTTTACGACTTCGACCAAATCGCTTTGTCTTCTGATGATGTTCTCAATGTTTGAGCGCATTGCTAACCTGAGATTCCACTTGTGAAGGATTTGACCAAAAAATGTGTCAACAAATTTGCCCACCAGAACATATCTTGCTGGTTGAAGGAAGATGTGTTCTCGATAATCCTAGAAATCCAATCCATAGAAGTCCAGAATGCCACGATCGCGCAGGATCGTATTGAAGCCAGGAAACCAAAAATATCGGGACCTCACCGGGTCCTTCTAGCTGCAATTATAATCCATGCATGCAAAGAAAAAGAGGCAAACAAACATGTCAAATCCTGACAGCACGGTCTAATCTTTCCGAGCACGAACCATGCTTAGGCGTCCATTTGAGCATAAACCATACTCAAGAGACGTTCAATACAACTGCCAAGTCCTGGCGATGGACCTAACCTTCCAGGCATAATCCATACATGAAGGTTCAAACTGAGCATTATGCATTCTTAGATCGAGATAGAGCTATACTTGCCATATCCGGACAAGATAGTCCATCCTTAGGCACAAGCCATACCTAGGGTTCCGAGATAAGTATAAGCCATACTTTAGCCAAGATCGAGAATCTTTCCACAACCTGATAAGACACTTAAATTTGTCAAACATAATCTGTGCCTAGAAAGTCCTTCTGTATTCAATCCAAAATACAAAACCAAAGAAAATCCTGATTGGTTTATCATCGAATCCAAAGCATGCTTTGGGGATAAATCCTAACCATGTACGTGTGTACTCTGATTTAGCCAATTGGAAAACCTAAAGAAAGCAAAAAACATATATCAAATTTTAAGAAATGCAGAAAATCCAGGCTGGTCTCATCCAGATCAGTTGATGATAATCCCACGAGAGCTCGATCCTGGATTATTCCGGGGAGCAGGAGGTGGCAGCGTAGGTGCAAGCACTATTGGTTGCTTCAAATACTCGGACAGCTCTCCATGTCTGACCCGTTACTCAATCAAATCTCGCAGATGCGTGCAGTTATTTGTGTCATGATCATCTATATCATGAAATATGTAATGTAGTCCAGAGTCTCGCTCTCTCTGCGATGGCTCCCTTCTGGGAGGCTTTGGGTAGGAGATTGTATCGTTCATATCCATGTAGATGTCAAATAGTGAAGCACTAAGTTCAGTGTACTTTTGATATCTGGGACCTTTTCAGGGTTGAGTATTGCAGTCCATCTTGACAGTGACCTTTCCTTTGCCCTTATCATTGCCTTTTCAAGAATCATACGGTTTTCCGCCTTTAAGCATGTTAACATTGAGAATATCCTTCTCGTAAGTTGCATCTTCTTCCTGCAGAAATCTATCTACTTCAAGGTAGAATTTTCCAAGATCTCGCGGTGGGTCTCGGTGCAATGATTTTTTTGAAGTCGACTTATCTATGATGCGGAATACCGCTGCTATCAAAACCATCGATAGTTCAGGTCGGTTAACGGATGCTACTGCAGCATTGAACCTTTCCAGAAATGAACGCAGAGTTTCTCCGGACCTCTGCTTGATTGAAGTGAGTGACATGACGTTCTTGAGTCGTGCAATGTTGACCCGAAACTATTCAATAAACCGAGTGACCAACACGTTCCAACTGTTGATCGATTCAGATTCCAGCTACCGATTCCACGTAGCAACTATGTCAGTCAAGAAGAGAGGAAAGCATTTTGCCATGACGTTTTCCGACACAGATAGAACTTCTATATGCCTTTTGTATCGCATCAGATGCATGGTAGGATCCGCCCTGCCATTGTATGGTTCCAGATCTAGAAGCTTGAAATCCGGAGGGTTGTGGGAGTTCCAGATTTCCCATGTAAATGGACTGTGGTTGATGTTATCCATGTCATCCTGAGAAGTGCGACCTCTCGAGAGGCGTGGAATTAGGTTGGCGAGCCGATTGCCATCAAAAAGTTGTTGCAAATTGCTAAGAATAGAGCTGGTGCCCCCAGCGTTGAGTCCAAAAAAGGAGTTCGCACATGCTGAGCTTCAATGCTCGGGTCGAACATGCCCTCGGGTCGCGAGTCGCAAGTGCCAACCCGACCCGGTTATCCTTCTCCAAACCGGGGAACTTAATGCTGATGTTGTGTGTATTCCGGTGCTCGAGTGTAACACCCCGAAATTTTCAAGAACACTATAATGATAAATTAAAGAATACTTAATTAAATATTGGGAATTAAGTAAAATGGGCTAGGCCATTGCGTTCGTCTCAGAATTCTGCTTAAGATAGACACCGAGTTTGCGTTAAACAGACATTGTAAGAAGAAATTATTAAACCTAGAAGTTTGTACATGCACAAGAGAAATATATATATATATATATATATATATATACAAATTAATAAAACATATTCAAAAAATTCGATATCAGAGCGGGAAAAAGAGGGGAAATCGGCCCGTTAGGAGTCGACCCCATCCCCTATGGGTGTCGACCCTTAGGTCGACCCCTACACAGGGGTGTCGACCCCGGGGTCGACCCCAGTTAGATCTGGGTAGATCCATTTCTGTGATTTGACAAATTGCTGAGCATGATTCGTTGACCTTAGGCTATATATAGGACCTCATTCTCATTGTTTTTATTCACCAAAAACAATGGAGACAACGAGGTGCTGCCCCAACTCAGTTTGAATTAGCCTATTCTTCTTCAACAACAAGTTATATGTATTCAAGGATCTGTGCTACAACATCTACAAATAATTCTCTATTCTTTAGATCCAGTCAAAATGAGTTCATGTTATTTTTAGATATAAACATTTAAAAATTAATCTTGACATTTTTATAAGTTTGGATCTAAGTCTATACTTGTTAATAACCTAAATTATAACAGATTTGCCATTACATGTATACCTAATTTACTACATAGTTCTCATATATATGTTCATGATATCCCTATTCTGTTAGTTTGCCTAATCATGTCACTATATGCCTATTCTATTAGTACGATCAATTTTATTATCATATGCCAGCTTTATTACTATGCATATTCTTGTTCTCTTCTCTCCCTCTTTCCCTTTTTGTTTTTATAGCCAGGCTACGTTCGGACCTAGGCCTGTCGCTGAAATACATAAGCGCACGAAATTGGGAATGGTTGGGAAAGATTAATTTGGGGACTAACTTATGTTGTAAAAATGTTTTGGATTTGGGGACGTAATCTATTGTTGGATCTAGATTAACCCTAGAGGGGTTGAATAGCTTTATTGGATTTTAGCGAGATATTTAAATTTTCACATATCACATAATATAGCAGAAATAGAAATGCAGAAAGTAAATGACACACAAATACCCACCTTTGGCAAAATCCTGCCTACTGTTGCATTCCTAAGGTTTCTACTAGGTAATAGAATTGATCCCGCTTACAAGCCCATGTAAACTCGCGAAGCCCTCGCTCCTATTCTAATCCTACGCTCAAACCCCTAGACTGATCTATATCCCCTAGATCGGATTTTCCCTAGTGATCGACGCTGATCTATGAATTAGAAAAGCGCGACATTTGTAATAAATTCTGCAAGCATACAGGCGTGTAGCATACAGGTCGAACACAGGGAGGTTTAATTAAAAATTTTTTTTTTTTTTTCTTGGGCGTGTTAGACGAAGCTGGAGGTTGATTTTTTTCGCAAAGCAAAATAAAAACTGAAACTACGAATAAAAGGTGCAATTAAATTCACTACAGATTCGAATCTAATCGGATCTGTAATAAATTCAATGATTAAAATAAAATAGAACACTGGAAATAAAATTGCAGAAAAGAAATCAACAACTGAAAATAAAAACTAGGATTACCGCTGAATCTAATCAGACGGTCAATTACTAGTAAGAAAATAGAAGCAATAGCAAATTTTGTTCTAGCAAATCTAATTGACTAGACAACACAATATGCCATGAAAATAAAATGCAGAAACTAAAGAAAAGAAAGCTTTATTATGGCTGAAAGAGAGTACAGAAGAATGAATGAATTTTTACAATGGTTACATCACATATTTATAGATGAGAATGGGAAAACCCTAATTAGGTCTATGAATAAATGGGCCTCCTCATTCATGAATATTTCTTGCCTTCCTTGACTAACTTGATTGGAGAAAATCTGGGCATATCATGGTAAATATTTTCCATATCTTTCAATTTTCCCATGTGGCTTGATTGATAGAAGATTGCATCTAATTAATTCTTCCAAACAAGGACGCTTATCAGACTCCAAAGGCAATATAAGATAAAATCTTCAAAATTGGTTTTTCTTCTTGGCAACAATTCAATCAGAAATTGAAATTGAATGATTTGAATTTAATTCCATGATAAGAATATGGCTATTGCTGAAATGTTAATTGGTGCACATCATAAATACATACACATGAATATGTGTATGTATATATATAACATAACACTAAACCAGATATTTCTCAAAGCAAAGGGCCAGTGTGAACGCGCTCCATTTCTTTGGCAAAAAGTGAGCTTGACGGAGTTCGAACTCAGGTCTCTTAGCACCAATTCCTATGCCTTTACCAGTGAGCTACTACTTCTTTTGCAATTGAAATGAAATTGATGTGAGGAAGTAGCTTTTATCTGTAGTTGGCCTTTAATTTGAAATGGAGGAGGAATTTCTTGACATCCTGTAAAAGCATACAAAAGAAACCAAAGTATCATTTATTTATTTACAAAAGATAAAATATAAGAGCATAGAATAAACACATTTCTATGTTAATCAAATATCCCCACACTTATCTTTTACTCGTCCTCGAGTAAAACAAAAAAATGAAAAACTAAACTAGATTGGTCACACTTTCGTAGGAAACACGATTGCATTGAGCGTATGCAACAAGCCGTTAAACCTCTAGGTGTCCCTAGTAGGACGAGTGGTGTCTCGTGAGGGTTTTCAGCGGATACTACCCACAAAATCCAAATGCAGTATGCTATGATTCTAATGAACTACATGAATGCAATGGACATATGCAAAAATAAAAACGAAAAATGACAACACGACTTATTTCAGGAAAGCGGTAAAACAAATTAAGTTAATAATTTCTAACCAGTTGATTTTATTTTAGATACCTCGACTTGTCACAAATTTTCAAAATAAATCAAGTTTTCAAATGTTAAATTCCAGTTTGGCCAGTTAGTTCGGTCGATAACATAGTGCAACCATGAAATAAATTCTTAGTTTGCTTGGCACAGTTTGCAAAGTGGTATTCTAATTTTCTCATGTATGGCTAGTCAAATCAATAAGGTCAAGAAGTGTTTGGGTATCATTGCTTATTCTTTATTCTATAAAATTTTAAGATTTATGATTAAGTACATACACCTAAAAAGACCAAGGTTTACCACCCATGCACTGCCTCGCGGACTAACGGAGAGTGGGTAAAGAGCTTGGCGGATTGTGCAGGCCGACTTTGACTTTGTCAACAACGTGTCGGTAATCCTTAGGTGTCCAATCCCATAAAATGAGACCAAGATATTCCAACTTTGACTTTGTCAACAACGTGTCGGATAGAGCTTGGCGGGTTTGCACACCAACGCTCGATATACAAGCAATGTTGGATACCCTTGGAATACTATTATTATTATTATCGAAAATATAAGCACAAAAGAGAGTTACGCGAATTCAACTTAACACAACTTAGTTTTAAAGACTTGAAAAGCCAATATAAGTATTTTAAGTCCTCCACTTATTTAAACAAAGTCTACAATATAGAATAGATTTCATGGCCATCACCTAAGAATCTCCCTATGTACTGGTTACACTATTATCCCTCAAAATTAAACTTTTCATTATATTTCCTATTCGATCGAAGTTGAGAGAGAAAAATACTATCAATTGGCTAAAAATTGTAAACTTATTTTGCTGTATCAGTTGAAAATGAGTCGTATTTCAAAGAAAAAAAATTTATGGTATGTCACTACAATCTAAAATGGCTGAAAATAAAAAGAAATAAAAAAACAAAGAAAAATGAAAATGGATGAAATGCAGACTCCCCCCACACTTGATTGAGATAGTGTCCCAACTGTCTAAGGCAGAAAAACAAAAATAAAAAAAATGAAAAAGAAAAATAAAAGAGAAAGAACATGTACCACCTGATTTCATGGTGGATGATCATGCAGATCGATGGAGTCATCTTCGTCATATTGCTCGAATTCCAAAAATGGTTTCAGTCGTTGACCGTTTACTTTGAAGACTTTTCCATCCCTAGGATTGTCAATTTCAACTGCTCCATGAGGGTATACTGTTTTCACGACATAAGGTCCAGTCCATCGAGATCTGAGTTTTCCTGGAAACAAGTGAAGTCTAGAGTCGTATAAAAGAACTTTTTGACCTATGTTGAATTCCTTACGAAGTATGTTTTTGTCGTGTTGGGCTTTGGTTCTTTCTTTGTAGATTTTCGCATTTTCATACGCCTCATTTCTTAATTCCTCTAATTCAGAAATTTGTAACTTCCTGTGTGAGCCGGCTTTTTCTAAGTCAAAGTTCAAAAATTTTATGGCCCAAAGAGCGCGATGCTCTAATTCAAGAGGTAAGTGGCAGGCCTTTCCAAAGACTAATCGATATGGTGACATCCCTAGATTGGTTTTATAAGTAGTGCGAAAAGCCCAAAGTGCATCAATAAGTTTTACAGACCAATCTTTTCTATTGGAATTCACGGTTTTCTCAAGAATTTGTTTGATTTGTCTATTGGAAACTTCTACTTGCCCACTCGTTTGTGGATGGTAGGGGGTCGACAGCTTGTGTGTGATTGAATATTTCTTGAGCAAGGACTCAAAAGCACGATTACAGAAGTGAGTGCCATTATCGCTAATGATAGCTCGAGGTGTGCCAAAGCGTGAAAAGATGTTTTCTTTGAGGAATTTGACAACAACCTTGTTGTCGTTGGTTTTGGTCGGAATAGCTTCAACCCATTTTGAGACATAATCTACCGCAAGTAGGATGTAAAGATTCCCAAATGAATTAGGGAATGGTCCCATGAAATCGATGCCCCAAACATCGAATAACTCAATCACTAAAATGGGGTTGAGGGGCATCATGTTTCGCTTAGAGATTCGACCCGTTCTTTGACATCGCTCACATTTAGAGCAAAATTCGAAAGCGTCACGGAAGAGTGTGGGCCAATAAAAACCGCTTTGCAAAACTTTTGCAGCAGTTTTTCTTGCTCCAAAATGACCGCCACAAGCATGGTCATGTGAGAAGGAGAGAATACTCTGGTGTTCATGATCGGGCACACACCTTCGAATGATTTGGTCTGGACAGTATTTGAAAAGATATGGGTCGTCCCAATAGAAGTTTCGAACTTTCGAGAGAAATTTTTGTTTATCTTGTTTCGACCATTCAGCGGGCATTTGTTGTGTGACAAGATAATTCACAATGTCAGCGTACCAAGGGGTGTTAGAGATCGAAAGGAGTTGTTCGTCAAGAAAATAGTCATCGATTTGGGTGTCGTTACCATTTTCGTGCACAATTCGAGAGAGGTGATCAGCTACGACATTTTCAGAACCCTTTTTATCTCGTATTTCTATATCGAATTCTTGAAGAAGAAGGATCCAACGGATCAAGCGGGCCTTGGCATCCTTCTTAGAAAGCAAATATCGTAGGGCAGCATGGTCAGTGTAAACTATGACTTTGGATCCTATGAGATATGGTCTGAATTTCTCAAGAGCGAAGACAACTGCCAAAAATTCCTTTTCAGTAGTTGAGTAATTCAATTGGGCCTCGTTTAAGGTTTTGCTAGCGTAGTAAATGACTCGAGGGAGTTTATCGATACGCTGACCCAAGATGGCTCCAATAGCAAAATCAGAAGCGTCGCACATAAGTTCAAAGGGTTGAGTCCAATCAGGAGGTTGAATGATGGTAGTTGTGGTCAAGAGTGTTTTAAGAGTTTCAAAAGATGTTCTGCAATCATTGGAAAATTCAAACTTTACGTCTTTGGAAAGTAAATTTGAGAGAGGTTTTGAAATTTTCGAGAAATCCTTAATGAATCTTCTATAGAATCCCGCATGGCCAAGAAATGAACGAACATCTTTGACAGACTTGGGAGGAGGTAAATTAGCAATCAAATCGATTTTGGATTTATCGACTTCTAGGCCATCTTTGGAGACGACATGACCTAGCACTATCCCCCTTTTTACCATAAAGTGACATTTTTCCCAATTAAGCACGAGTGATTTCTCCTTACAACGTTTGAGGACAAGTTCTAGATGAGTGAGACATTGGGAAAAAGATGATCCATATATTGAAAAGTCGTCCATGAATATCTCCAAGAATTCTTCCACCATATCAGAGAAAATACTCATCATACACCTTTGGAAAGTCGCTGGGGCATTACAAAGACCAAAAGGCATGCGACGATAAGCAAATGTTCCAAAGGGACAAGTAAAGGTGGTTTTATGTTGATCTTCTAAAGCAACAGGGATTTGGTTATAGCCAGAGTATCCATCGAGAAAACAGTAGTACTCATGTCCCGCTAAGCATTCAAGCATTTGGTCAATAAAAGGCAAGGGAAAATGGTCCTTTCGTGTGGCTGAGTTAAGCTTTCGATAGTCGATGCACACACGCCATTTGGTTTTGATTTTTGTTGGGACGAGTTCATTACTGTCGTTTTTGATCACTGTGACTCCTGACTTCTTTGGTACAACTTGTACCGGACTCACCCAAGTACTATCAGAGATGGGATAGATGATGTTATTGTCTAGACATTTGATTATCTCCTCCTTGACCACTTCTCTCATGTTTGGGTTTAATCGCCTTTGAACTTCACGGGTGGGTTTAGCCTCATCAACTAAATGTATGCGATGTTCCACAATTGATGGGCTAATTCCTTTTAAATCGCTAATTTCCCACCCCAAGGCGTCCTTATTTTCCCGCAAGATATCCAAAAGTTTTTCTTCTTGGTCCTCGGTAAGATCGGAGGCCAAGATTACGGGAAAAGTTTTTGAAGAGTCTAGGTGGGCATACTTAAGGTCTGGTGGCAAGGGTTTGAGGTCTAACTTAGGAAGTTCTTGTGTAACAACATTGGTCAACATTCCCTGGTCAGATTCAGGTGACGAAGTGTCGGAGTCAAGAATTTTGTTTAGTTCAGAAATGTATTCGAGTTCATCGAAATCAGGGTCGAAATGGTCAAGACACATTTTCAGGGCTTCAGAAGTGTCACTAGAGGTCTCATCAATCGTGGTTTGAATCATGTCAATTTCATCGATCTCAAAATCCCTAGGTTGTTTGTTGAGATTAAAGATGTTTAGTTCAATGGTTAGGTGCCCGAAGGAAAGTCGAAGCTGACCATTCCTACAATTAATGACAGCATTAGAGGTTGCTAAGAAAGGACATCCTAAGATCAATGGTATTTGAACGTTGGGATTTGAGACAGGCTCTGTTTCTAGAACTATAAAACCGACAGGGAAGTAGAACTGTTCGATCTGTATCAAGACGTCTTCGATAATTCCCAATGGCTTTTTGACAGATCGATCGGCTAGTTGAAGTGTGATGTTTGTTGGTTTAATCTCCCCTAGTCCAAGTTGACGATAGACAGTATAAGGGAGAAGGTTAACACTGGCACCAAGGTCGAGTAGGGCACGAGAGATGTGAGTGTTTCCTATTTTACAATCAATCGTAGGGCAGCCAGGGTCTTTATACTTGACTGGGGCAAGATTCGAAAGAACAGAGCTTGTATTCGCAGTTAGAAAGGCGGTTTTTGGGACATTGGTCGCACGTTTTTGTGTGCACAATTCCTTAAGACATTTGGCATATTGAGGGATTTGTTCAATGGTGTCTAAAAGAGGAATGTTCACACGGACTTGTTTGAAAATTTCCAAGATTTTATCGAAATTTGCAGCTTTCTTCTTATTATTGAGTCTATGAGGAAAAGGAGCTACT
Source organism: Allium sativum (assembly GCA_030737875.1). Classification (NCBI taxonomy): domain Eukaryota; kingdom Viridiplantae; phylum Streptophyta; class Magnoliopsida; order Asparagales; family Amaryllidaceae; genus Allium; species Allium sativum. The sequence goes on along the minus strand of JASFAX010001666.1, from coordinate 20,180 downwards.
GGTCTTTCGATTCTGGGATGAGTTTCATCATTCGAAGAAGAAGGTGGTAGGGGTGTAGAAGATGAAATGTTGGGATTGCCAACATTAGTTTTCGAAGGTGGGTCGGGTTTGCCGACTCTGGGAGAAGAACTGTTGGGATTGCCAACATTTAAGGGAACTTGATGTTCAGAAGAATTGGCATTCGAAGCCAATGGGTGATCATCAAGAATAGGGATTGGGGTCGAGTTAGAAGGTTCGCCAGGGTTGCCCACGTTATTATTAATCCTCTTTCCAGATCGAAGGGTTGTGACAGCATTGACTGGATTATGGTTTTCGTCTTCACAAGAATTTACAGCACGAGAGTTATACTTTGGATTCACCTCAGGTTGACTAGGCAATTTTCCCTTCTCATTACTTTTCATAAATTCCTTCATCATATTAAACATTTGGTCGATTTTAGCGTCTTGATTATTTATTTGTTTTTCTAATCGAACAATATCTTGTGATGGTTGAGAAGATTGAGAGGATTGGTTCGATGATTGAAAATTGGGGTGCCTATACGGTTGTTTGGATTGAGGTGCAGCTTGAGAGGTTTGAGAATTGGGGGGTGGAGCTTGGTAATTCGGATTGGGAATAAAGGGTTGCATGTGAGATGGGTTAGCCGAATTATTGGGGTTTGACCAAGAAAAGTTTGGGTGGTTCCTCCAACCAGGATTGTACGTGGCTGAGTAAGGGTTATTTTGAGCTATAGCATTGGCTTGGTCCTGAGAGTAGTAGTGGGGTATCCATTCTCCGGCTTGAGGAGTTTGATTTTCTACTGGAATTTGATTTGGGTCCACGACATGCACTCCTCTAGTAGAAGTACGATTGGGAACGCGAATTGATTCCCATTGCATGTCCTTTTCAGAATAATCTTCTAAGAACCGCCAAGCTTCATCGGCTGTTTTAGACATAAAATCTCCTCCACACATTGATTCTAGTTGAGTTTTAGATTGATAGTTAAGCCCTTCATATACAATTTGACACAAGTTGTCTTTTAGAATTCCATGATGAGGACAACTATACAGTAGTTGGTTGAATCTCTCAAAATATTTTGAAAAAGTTTCCCCCTCATTTTGACAAAATTGATTTATCTCAGTTCGGATTTTGAGAGTTTTATGGAAAGGGAAAAACTTTTTCAAAAATGCAGTGACAAATTCATCCCAACTTCTTATGGAATGTTTTGGAAGAGAATTTAGCCATCTTTTAGCGCTTTCAAGTAGTGCAAATGGGATTAGCCTTAGCTTGATCGATTCGTTAGACAATTGTTGCATTTTTGTTGTGGACGCATACAATTCAAATTCACTCAGAAATTCATAAGCATTTTCAGACCCAGTAAATTTTGGCACCCCTTGAATAAAGGAATGTTTCAACTCAAAATTGTTTCCTTCAGCTGGTGGGAAAACGATGACAGAGGGTTGGACGGTCCTAGTTGGATAACATCGTTCACGAAGAGACAAGGGTCTATCCATTTGGATATTGAGGTTTTGAAAATTTTGATTTATTTGGTTTTGATCCCCAAAGTTTGGAAAGTTTTGATTCACTCGATTTTGATCCAATTCGGGTGGAAAATTTTGGTTGATTCGAGAAACCCTAGGAGAATTTTGTTGGCTAACACTTTTTTCACTCATTGTTGTTAAATGCAAGCACAGAAATTAGCTACAATGAAGTTTTCTGTCCTTATTGGCTCCTAACCCAAAATTATAAAGTGACACGTTTGATTACTTAGATCAAAAGATTTCTCAGCCAGATAACGGACAGGAGTTATCGGTGCACCAGGAATCACCCTAGCAATGCAGCCGAAGGTTTAAGTACCTTCAGAGTAACAACCGATATAATATTTACGAATCACCGTAATATTTATAAACGGTTATTTCTCTGCCGTAGTCTAGACACCAAGAAATAATTCGTTCCAAATGAATCAACTATCACAATATAATTAAGCCCTAGATGAGCTCGTGACTCCCTTAAGTCCAACGTCTAACCGTTATTATTAGTCAGATTCAACGATGAAATGCAATTTGTGGGCTAAGGAAAGGGTGATGAAATCCCTCACCTTATGTGAATTGGGGTATTGCCCTTAATAGAATGAATAAAAGATGCAGAAATAACGGCAATCACACAATTCAATTGCAGAAATTAAAAATTGTACATTCAAAGCCGCTGCCCCTGCAGAAAATTTTTACAACAATTGTCTATATATTTTTTCTTTTGCCGCAGAGCACCTGTAGAGTGTTAAAAATTTCTCACCTTGATCGGCAGTCCTCCAGTGAATTTGGGAAGCGCTAGCGCGTTCACACCCCACTTGGTGTGCAACCGCTCCAACAATTCAAACTTCACTGCTTGCAAATCCGTCGGCCGTTGAATTCCCTGTTTGCTGCTTGAACACTCTTCTCTTTTCGCTTGGTCTTTTGATTCAATTGTTTCTTTTTTTTTTTGTAAGAAAAGGAAACGAATAAAAGGAAAACGGAGTAAAAATTAAAACAAAAACTAGAAGAAAACTAGCTACAAAAAAATAAAAATAAAAATAAACCAAAGCTAAACCTAAGCTTTAAAATGGAAACAAAAAAACAAAACTAAAAATAAAATAAACCAACGGCTATGCAAACTGACTCAAGCAATATACAAAAACAAATAGCCATGTGTTCAACAGTTCAAAAGGTCAAACCCAAGTTCGGTGTCACCCACGTGTATAAATAAAGCTGCTGAACCCTTCAATAAAAACACTCTAAACCCAGTTAAAATTCTTCCACTTTCCCCTTGGTTCTCTGAGATTCAAATCGGGTTTGGTACCCCCTTTTTTTATTCGTTCTTTTTATATATATATATATATATATATATATATATATATCAACCCAAAATCGAACCCACAAAAAGAACTCAAAAACTCACGCTGCTTATTTTCCAGAAAAATCAAAACCGAGCCCAGAGAAATTGAATCGGATTTGGGTATTTCGTTGAGGGGTTCTCGGGGGTTCGGGTACGAACGAGATGGTGTTGGGTTGTTTTGCTGGTGGGCGTTCGGCAAGATGTGAGGAGATGGGGGCTGGGTTCGTATGTGGTATGGTGACCGTGGACTGCAGAAGGGAACAACAAGTTTGATGCTGGGCTTTGGAATTGTGGAAGGTTGTGAATTAGTCTTGGGGTGAACTTTGGGCGTGAAGACTGGCCTTGTGAATTACGGTGGTTTTTGTTGTTGTATGGGAGTGCTGAAGTTGTCCGAAGAGGTGGTTTGTGGTTGTAGGTGCGTGAGGATGGTCGTGGATTTGATTTCTGGAAGTGAAGAGGGTGGTGAAACTTTGAGCGTGGTATGCCGTGAGGTTTGGTGAGAGTTGTGTAGGAAGGTAGTAGGGTGATTGTGTGAAGGTGAGTTCTCGGATCCAAAGAGGAGGTTTGTGTGAAAGGTTGGATCTCGTCTGACAGTGAATAGTGGAGTTTTGAATGGGTGCTTTGGTTTTGTGAAGCAGATGTTTTTGTGATGAGGGTGGTGATTCAGAGAAGAGATCGGTATCAGAAAAAAAAGAAAACTTTAAAAGCAAATTTTTTTTTTTTTTTTTTTAGGGAAGGCTTGTACAGGAAGAAAAGAAGCAATTGTAAATTGAAAAGATATTGAAAAGAGGAAACAAATCAAAGAGAAAATTGCAAGATGTTTTTTTTTTTACAAAATAAAAACAAAATAAAAATAAAAACTAACACGAATCAGAAATAAAATAATAAAATTTAATCGTTACCTCCCCGGCAACGGGGCCAAAAACTTGATCGACGCTGATCTATGAATTAGAAAAGCGCGACATCTGTAATAAATTCTGCAAGCATACAGGCGTGTAGCATACAGGTCGAACACAGGGAGGTTTAATTAAAAAAAAAAATTTTTTTCTTGGGCGTGTTAGACGAAGCTGGAGGTTGATTTTTTTCGCAAAGCAAAATAAAAACTGAAACTACGAATAAAAGGTGCAATTAAATTCACTACAGATTCGAATCTAATCGGATCTGTAATAAATTCAATGATTAAAATAAAATAGAACACTGGAAATAAAATTGCAGAAAAGAAATCAACAACTGAAAATAAAAACTAGGATTACCGCTGAATCTAATCAGACGGTCAATTACTAGTAAGAAAAATAGAAGCAATAGCAAATTGTGTTCTAGCAAATCTAATTGACTAGACAACACAATATGCCATGAAAATAAAATGCAGAAACTAAAGAAAAGAAAGCTTTATTATGACTGAAAGAGAGTACAGAAGAATGAATGAATTTTTACAATGGTTACATCACATATTTATAGATGAGAATGGGAAAACCCTAATTAGGTCTATGAATAAATGGGCCTCCTCATTCATGAATATTTCTTGCCTTCCTTGACTAACTTGATTGGAGAAAATCTGGGCATATCATGGTAAATATTTTCCATATCTTTCAATTTTCCCATGTGGCTTGATTGATAGAAGATTGCATCTAATTAATTCTTCCAAACACGGACGCTTATCAGACTCCAAAGGCAATATAAGATAAAATCTTCAAAATTGGTTTTTCTTCTTGGCAACAATTCAATCAGAAATTGAAATTGAATGATTTGAATTTAATTCCATGATAAGAATATGGCTATTGCTGAAATGTTAATTGGTGCACATCATAAATACATACACATGAATATGTGTATGTATATATATAACATAACACTAAACCAGATATTTCTCAAAGCAAAGGGCCAGTGTGAACGCGCTCCATTTCTTTGGCAAAAAGTGAGCTTGACGGGGTTCGAACTCAGGTCTCTTAGCACCAATTCCTATGCCTTTACCAGTGAGCTACTACTTCTTTTGCAATTGAAATGAAATTGATGTGAGGAAGTAGCTTTTATCTGTAGTTGGCCTTTAATTTGAAATGGAGGAGGAATTTCTTGACATCCTGTAAAAGCATACAAAAGAAACCAAAGTATCATTTATTTATTTACAAAAGATAAAATATAAGAGCATAGAATAAACACATTTCTATGTTAATCACCTAGCTACAACCTTGTAGCCAGTAAACCGTAATTTGTACAGACTCTAGTAAACTGTCTAGTTTTACAGACGAAACTAAAAAACCACCTAGATTTCACAGACTCTAGAAACTGTTTGAGAGGTTTACAAAGAAGACAGAATTAAAAACCAATACAAAATAAAATACACAAACTAATAACCCTAGGAATTAAAATATAAGGGTCATTCCCCTTATCCATTTGGAAACATGGTTGGCCCATCTATTATTTCCTTTGCCCGATCTCTTTCTCTTGAAAATGGCGGCTGGGAAAATTTCTAGGGTTTCTCTGAAATCCCAATTTGCGATGCTTTGATTGATGAAACTGAGTTCTCTGATGCTCGAGACTTCGTGGCTATGTGATGCTTCGATTTGGGGTTCTTTCGATCGAAAATCACTTGTGAAAAAAGTGAGTTCTCTGTATTTTCTTTCTCTAAACTATTTTGTGGTTTCTCAATCTATAAACTCCAGTGATGATAGGTGTATACATAGGATTGTAGAATCCTTTAATTCTCTGATTTCCTCGAGACTTGGTTTGATTGCGTGATGTTTCCGCTTTTGAAATTCTCAATTTAAATTGGATTCCTTGATTGACTTAGACATGTCCACGACTTTGATAATATTTGATGATTTTTGAATTTATGAAAAAAAAACTTGCCCATAATTATATTTTGCCTAAATCTGGAAACAAATTTGTAGTTCACATGCCGTGTATTATTTACGAAAAATGAGAAAGTCCCTCTTTTCATTGCACTGTAAATTGGCTAATTTATTTCCATCTTTATTCTCTTGCCTTGATTGAATGTTGTGATTTCTGGAATGATAATTTTGCCTAAAAATAATTTTTGGTTTTCTGGAAACTGATTAAGGAGTTCTTCCCATGTATGCTTGATAACAAATCAGGAAATGTCTAATTATTATCTCCTCTTTTTTGCCATGAATTCATTTGAGTGATTTTGCTTTCCAAACTTTAGTTTCTGGAAATTAAAGGATTTGTATTTATGGTCCTTCAATACACTGGCCATATATTGTTTGCCAATACTCTTGCCATATATTGTGTTGTTGATTTCCCTTTGATCATTCTTGTATGCTGCCTGTACAATTACTGCTTATTGAAATGTTGTTACCTGAAATAACTCTTTCCACCTAAGTGAATTTCTACACTTCCTGTTTTGTCATGCTTTCCTGGTATAATTTTGCCAAACATATAAAGTTGAAAACTGGAAATCTGCATTTGTGCTTGAATATGCTAGCTTGAATTTTAAAACTTGCTCCATGCATAAATGTATAGGCATACCATATGTTTATTCTATCCTCTTTGCTTGTCCATATGATCTGTCATGACTTAAAGTCTGTTGTTCCTTCACTCGTTAACGCATGCACAAAACATTGCTTGTTTGAGAACTGGAGGAATTTCTGAACATTTTGTTTAGCTCCATGAACTACTTAGTTTTGTATACCTGCATATAATTGTGCACTTTTGCACCAAACATGTTAGTCACTGCTGCATTGACATACATTGGTTTAGATGCACTTGATAGTGCTATATGCACTTAAACTTGGCCCTGTGTAGTACCATTCTTAACACAGCTGACCTATACAGTATTGATTTGAAACATTTTCCTGAGTATAACTTTTGGAGAGTATGAACAACACTTGTTCACTGCCATATATGTCACCATGTCCACACTTGATTTGTTGATAACATGATGCGACCATCTGTGCATTTGCATGTAATTCTTGAACCACGTTTATTTGCTCCTGTTTGTATACATGAACATAACTATGCTGCTATAGCCTTGTTTCACTTATGCTCGTGACTGAACTATTTATTGCATGTCCATTGTAAGCTGCTGTACTTGTGTTATCTTGAATTTGGCCTTATTATATGTTGAGATGAACCATGCTTCGCCCATGTTAATGACATGCTTGTTCACTTGAATACTTGTTTACTTTACCATTGTTACTCGACCACGATGTTGTGTTCACTGCTCCATTTCACTGCCATGTTGCTGAGCTGAATGTATACATATATGTATATATACAAGTGTGTATGTGTGTGTGTGTATATATATATATGTGTGTGTGTGTGCGTGTATATGTGCAGCTATTTGAATGACATACATTAATATTTCTATCAACAAACCACTACTCTGTGTTATGGCTGTTCAGAATTAGCTACTGGTTCTGATCAGCAGACCAGTGTAGTGTGTTGAGACTGATCTGCGAGCAATAGACATATACATACTGTCTAGACCCAGATGGATATATATAAATCAGATCAAGTCATGAAAAATGATGAGAAACACATCGAAATTATGAGGCAAATAAAATTTAAAAATAAATTTATATTTGCATGTATTCAGTTTTATTCCTATTGCAGTGTACTGTGTGTGTGTTTCATGTGACAGGTAAACAGATGATGACTGGACTGACAGTGAGTTGTGAAGACAGAAGATAGAAGATAGAAGACAATGTTGAGTCAGTACGTAGGCTTGTAAATGAAAATGAAAATGAGTGAAAGAATGTATATATAAAATTGTATAGACTGAATGTTGTAGTGAGGAAATGTCTATGAAAATGAATGTGAATTAAGATGTAAATCAGTGATGTGTTCAAATAGTGGAGTTATAAATTTGTACTATTTAAATGTTGAAATATAATATTTATATTCAAATAAAATACTGTGTGAATATTTAAATTTTTGTATATTCGTATTCTATTTAAATAAAATATTATATTTCTGTCTGTGATGTAAATACAATCTAGTACAATAACAAACACCTTTATAATAATGTATATTTGGTTGTTATCATCAAACAAAAATCATATAATTGTGTATACAACAACGTTATATACAACAATCTCCCCCTTTTGATGATGACAAATAAATATTAAGATTTTGAATATGATAAATGTGTTTGACAGTGAAGAACTGAACTCCCCTTATTTGAATGCTCCCCCTACAACAGAAACTCCCCCTATAACTGTGCATGAGTGAAAAAGAATGAAATTTTCAATATTAAAATATTAATAACATATTCACTCATAAATCAAAATCTCAACCCATTCTCCCCCTTTTGTTATCATCAAAAGGATTCAGAAATTAAAATATAGATGAAAAATGACTAAAAATGCAATATCAGCTTAAGAGGAAGAACGATCATTACAAATCTCAATCAGTCAAACAAAAATCATAATATTCTAAGAACTGAAAGCAAATTTCACATTGTAGAGAATGACGGATTTACGATGAAATTTATAAAAATTGGGAGAGAAAAAAAATTAAAAATGAATCACAAAAACAGTGATGGATTTGGGCTATAATTATTAATTCAATTTAAGTGACAAAATCGAATAATCTCAAATCCCAATAGCTATCAATCAACAAATCATAATACGTTATAAAATATTAACACATTTCACCGATTAGAAAATGGATTAATAGGCTGGTTTTTACACACCAAGGAGAATTTCATATAAATTTTTATTTATTCAAATTATTTTCTTTTCTTTTTCTTTTAATTTAAGAGCACACTGATCACGCATAACTATATCTTGGATTTTTAAATGAGATCAGTTGCGGCTTAAATATAAGTAATCTCATAACTATGCATGACCAGAACTTGGATTTTTAAATGAGGTTAGAGAAACACTTATGTATTAATTATATTTATATTTTCATTTTCATCTCCAAAAGAAAAACTCCTCAGTGTATAAAACCAATATGGATGATAGAAATGTGGTAGGTATAGAAATGGTTTGTGAAGTAAATTTTTAAATTAATCATATTATGAAATATGCTCAACTGTACCGGGATCATTGAAAATTTTCAATTATCACTAATTCTGAATAATAATATAGTCCTATTTCTATCACAAATATTTTCGTTGTTCATCCAAAAAGATTTTAAAAATATTAAGCTCTCCACATTAATATAAAATCACGATGGATGACAAAATGATGATAGGTTAAGAAGATGTTCGTGAAACAATTGCTACTTCAAAGATATTATAATAACTGTTCAATCATCATGAAAATATAAATAAAGTCTCCTCTAGTTGTGAAATATATTGTAGTCATAGCTCATCACAATTTCAAAATCTGATAATAATTTTGATGAATTCTTAATACAGTTCAATTTGGATATTGATTTCAATTTCTGAATGAATAATCAATAAATAATTTTAAAATTGAAAATCAATTACAAGAAGAATTTAAAATGATTTATACAAGACAAAAAATAGTGTGTGGAAACTATACAAGGTGAAGATTCAAAACAGATGGGTGGAAAATAATGAAGGGCTGATACCAATTGCAGTTTTAATCACACCCTGGTGGCTTACCATGGATATCTCAGGCCAAATAATTTTAAACACAAAGCCCAATCAGACAAATTTAACAAACAAAAATCATTTATTAGAGCAGTAAGCAGTTTTGACCAAAAAAACAAGCAGTTTCAAAAAATATTTCAAGATCAATATCAAGGCACCACAAAAGCAGTTTTCAAACTTGACAAGAGAATGATGTTTCACATATTATTTCAGAAGATCACAAAAGATGATTCATGATTCAAGATTTAAAAATATAGTTTATTTTAAATCATTTGACGGAATACGAAAATATCAGGATTCAATGAATCGATCACACCAGATTATAAATTTTAGATTCGAGATGTGTGAGATTCAAAAAGTCAATAATTTCAAATGATTTCAAACAAACAAATATTTAAATCAAATAATCATGAAAAAACAGTAAGTTTCAAGGACCAGATTTTTCAAAGAATTTTTCAAAAATTTTCTAACAATCACACAAGATTTTTTTTAGAAAAGTTACATCAAGATTGAGTAATAATTAATGATCCAAAAATAATGGTTTATTCAAAATCACTTGAACAAATGTAAATCATGCGATACAATGAATCAATCACACGGGATTAATAATTTCAGATCTGAGAGGTGTGTGAGATTTAAAAATATCAGAAATTTCAAATGATCTCAGCAAACAAAAATTTAAACCAGATGATCATGAATGACAGTGAATATCAAGGTGTAAGCAATGATTCAAAAATATCCAAGCCAATCTTAAAATCGATGAAATTATCATGACTGAGAAGTAGCAGTACGCTGTAATGAGTACAATATTTCAAGCTTTTTTAAACTGAATTAGAAGAAACTCAAAACAACAGAAGTGTGTAAAATTCCATTAAACTTTCAGATCTTCAAAAATTTAGAATTCAAATCAACAATGTTCAAGATATGATAAGATATTCATCGACACTGTTAGGAATTCAGAAAACAGAAAATAAACTTCAAAACAATTGCAGAAATTGGAAAATTTGAATTCAAGATCTGGAAATGATTAAAACATCAGAGTTTTATTCAATTAAAGCGAATTTCTAGAAAATCATGAAGTCTTAAATTTGAAGTTAAGAAAGCTCAAGAAAAAAACAAAATAATATGGCAGTGATAAACCAAATCAGAACAATCAGAAGAAAGAGATAGAAGAGGTAGAAGAAGATTTATAAACGAAAAATCAAAAATAGAAAATATTAACAGAGATGAGTCCAGAGATCATACCAGATTTTAAGAAGATGATGTGGATCTCCAACTCAGCAGACTTGGCCAAGGAACTTCAAATGATTCAATGAGATGAGGTAGTTTGATTTCAAATTCTCTTTCACAAAGCAGTTCTTGAGGGGATCGAGTGGTCTAACAAAATTAGTGAAACCACTCACAGATGTATTTATATGTTTTGGTACCCATACTTGTTTGTATAAAAATCCATCCGAATTTACCTTTGTACCCTTTGGAACCCAAAACTGTTTGAATTTAGTCAAAATTGTTTTATTTCCTTTTGGGACCCACGATTGTTTAAATGGATCGTTATACAACAACTTCACATCTCGGTTTTGATTTAAAAACCTTTTAGAATTTTCAAAATTCAAATTTTCAGAAAGACCCTTTTTGAAGAAATTTAAAGGATTTTTAAAATCACAAGAATTCAGTTTTTCAAAAACATTTGTTTTTCCAAAACCAAGACCATTTTTATTTCCTGGAGAAATTTGATTTTTCAATAACATATTCAAAAAAATTTCTCCTATTGAAAAATGTTTTAAACTCAATTCAAGATCGTTGACTTTGGATTTAAGATCGGAATTTTCTTCCATTGGATTTGAACAACAGTTAATGCGATCTTTCTCCTTTCAGTATCATTTTGTTTCAAAACCAAATTTCGTTTTCAAACAATTTGATTTTTATTTGGATTCAAAAATCTCATATTCAAACTGAATTTGTTTTTCAAATAGTTGTTTCTCAGAACTCTTGAATTTTTCAATCTCGTTTTCAAGCTCTTTCAAAACAGATTCAGTTCTCAACAGACTTTCTTTTTCAAAAATTTCGTGTTTGGAATTTTTGGTAGTCTTAAAACTTTCAAATTCCTTTTGCATAGAATTGTTTGCATCTTTCAACTCAATCTCGCTATTTTTAAAAATCAAAATTTCTTCTTCAAGCCTTTGATATTATTGAGATGAACGAGATCGGTTTTTAATTTCAAACAATTTTCGCAATTAGAGTTTTCAAATTTCATGACGTTTTCAAGTTTTAATTCCAAACACTGATTTTTTCTAGGCAATTCAAGATTCTTAGATTTCAAAGATTTATTTTTTAGTTGGAGTTTATCAATGGATTTAGTTAAATCAACACGCATATAAACCAAATCTTAATAAGATAAATTTCCTGTTTAGTCGTCTGTTGAATCTCCATTATTCGATCTATTTGAAATCTCATCTGTAAGGCCGGTTAGGCATAGATCTAAATCTGAGTTGACCTTCTGGGATTTTGAACAGTCATTGTCTGATTTTCCATACAGCGCACCGAGAGTCCTCCGGATTTCCTGCGCAGTCAAACAATGGGTGATAAGGCTATATTGGTCATCATCCATATAAGAATATAAAATATGAGTAGCGCGAGAATTAAATTCAATATCAACCTTATTTACAATATCATACCCATTTATAATACTATTCCATCATTTAATATCAACAATTTTAGATAGGATTTCATTTCTGATTTCCAATTTAAAAAAATCTATACTATTAAAAATAGATGGAATACGACTGGAATGACTCTCTATGGACTGACAAAATGGGATCACCATTAGTCTAGAGTTAACAGAATACCTACTCTGATACCACTTGTTGGAACTAGATTAATCCTAGAGGGGGATGAATAGGGTTTATTGGATTTTAGCGAGTTATTAAAATTTTCATAGATCACAGAATATAGCAGAAATAGAAATGCAGAAAGTAAATGACACACAGATAAACCCAGCTTCGGCATAATCCTTCCTACCGCTGCATTCCTAAGGTTTCTACTAGGTAATAGAACATATCCCGCTTATAAGACCATGTAAACTTGTGAACCCCTCGCTCCTATTCTAATCCTATGCTCAAAACCCAAGACTGATTTATATCCCCCAGATCAGATTTCCCCTAGCTACAACCGTGTAGCCAGTAAACCCTAGTTTGTACAGACTTTACTAAACTGTCTAGTTTTACAGACAAAACTAGAAAAGCACCTAGAATTTACAGACTCTGGAAACTGTTTGAGTGGTTTACAAAGAAGACAGAATTAAAAACCAATACAAAATAAAATACACAAACTAAAAAACCTAGGAATTAAAATATAAGGGTCATCCCCTTATCCATTTAGAAACATGGCCGACCCATCTATTATTTCCTTTGTCCGATCTCTTTCTCTTGAAAATGGCAGCTGGGAAATTTCTAGGGTTTCTTTGAAATCCCAATTCGCGATGCTTTGATAGATGAAACTGAGTTCTCTGATGCTCGAGACTTCGTGGCTATGTGATGCTTTGATTTGGGATTCTTTCCATCGAAAAACACTTGTGAAAAAAGTGAGTTCTCCGTATTTTCTTTCTCTGAATTAATTTGTGGTTTTTCAATCTATAAATGCTAGTGATGATAGGTGTATACATAGGATTGTAGAATCCATTAATTCTCTGATTTACTCGATTATGACTTGGTTTGATTGTGTGATGTTTCCTCTTTTGAAATTCTCGATTTAAATTGGATTCCTTGACAGACTTAGACATGTCCACGGCTTTGATGATATTTGGTGATTTTTGAATTTCTAAAAAAAAAAACTTGCCCATAATTGTCTTTGCCTAAATCTGGGAACAAATTTGCAGTTCACATGCCGAGTATTATTTATGGAAAATGAGAAAGTCCCCCTCTTTATTACACTGTAAATTGGCATGATTTATTTCCATCTTTGTTCCATGGCCTTGATTGAATGTTGGTGATTCCTGGAATGATAATTTTGCCCAAAAATAATTTTCGGTTTTCTGGAAGTTGATTAAGGAGTTCTTGCCATGTATGCTTGATAACAAATCTGGAAATGTCTAATTGTTGTCTCCTCTTTGTTGCCATGAATTCACTTGAGTGATTTTGCTTTCTAAACTTGAGTTTCTGGAAATTAAAGGATTTGTATTTATGGTAATTCAATACACTGGCCATATATTGTTTGCCAATACTCTTGGCATATATTGTGTTGCTGATTTCCCTTTGATCATTCTTGTATGCCGCCTATACAGTTACTGCTTATTGAAATGTTGTTACCAGAAATAACTCTTGCCACCTAAGTGAATTTCTACACTTCCTGTATTGTCTTGCATTCCTGGTATAATTTTGCCAAACATATAAAGTTGAAAACTGGAAATCTGCATTTGTACTTGAATATGCTAGCTGGAATTTTAAAACTTGCTCCACGCATAAATGTATAGGCATCCCATATGTTTATTCTGTCCTCTTTTCTTGTCCATATGAGCTGTCATGACTTAAAGTCTGTTGTTCCTTCACTCGTTAATGCATGCACATAACATTGCTTATTTGAGAACTGGAGGAATTTCTGACCATTTTGTTTAGCTCCATGAACTATGAGTTTTGTATACCTGCATATAATTTTGCACTTTTGCACCAAACATGTTAGTCACTGCTGCATTGACATACATTGGTTTAGCTGCACTTGATAGTGTTGTATGCACTTAAACTTGGACCTGTGTAGTAGCGTTCTTAACACAACTAACCTATACAATATTGAATTGAACAATTTTCCTGAGTATAATTGTTGGAGAGTATGAACAACACTTGTTCACTGCCACATATGTCACCATGTCCACACTTGATTTGTTTATAACATGCTGCAACCATATGTGCATTTTCCATTGCATTTGCATGTAATTCTTGAACCACGTTTGTTTGCTCTTGTTTGTGTACATAAACATAACTATGCTGTTGTAGCCTTGTTCCACTTATGCTTATGACTGAACTATTTGTTGGATGTCCATTGTAAGCTGCTGCACTTGTGTTATCTTGAATTTGGCCTTATCATATGTTGGGATGAACCATGCTTCGACCATGTTAATGACATGCTTGTTCACTTGTATACTTGTTTACATTACCATTGCTACTCGACCATGATGTTGTGTTCACTACTCCATTTCACTGTCATGTTGTTGAGCTGCATGTATACATATATGTATATATACACGTATGTGTGTATATATATGTGTGTGCGTGTGTGTATGTGCGGCTATTTGACTGACATACATTAATATTTTTATCAACAGACCGCTACACTGTGTTGTGGCTGTTCAGAATCAGCTACTCATTCTGATCAACAGACCAGTGTAGTGTGTTGAGGCTGATCTGCGAGCAATAGACATATACATACTGTCTAGACCCAGATGGATATATATAAATCAGATCAATTCATGAAAAATGATGAGCAACACACCGAAATTCTTAGGCAAATAAAATTTAAAAATAAATTTACATTTGCATGTATTCAGTTTTATTCCTATTGCAGTGTACTGTATGTGTGTTCCATGTGATAGGTAAACAGATGATGACTGGGCTGACAGTGAGCTGTGAAGACAGAAGATAGAAGACAGAAGAAAGTGTTGAGTCAGTTTGTAGGCTTGTAAATGAAAATGAAAATGAGTGAAAGAATGTATATATAAAATTGTATAGACTGAGTGTCGTAGTGAGGAACTGTGTATGAAAATGAATGTGAATTGAGGTGAATATCAGTGATGTGTTCAAATCGTGGAGTTATAAATTTGTCCTGTTTAAATGTTGAAATAAAATATTTATATTCAAATAAGATATTGTGTGAATATTTGAATTTCTGTATAGTCGTATTCTATTTAAATATAAATATTATATTTCTATCTGTGATGTACATATAAAATAGTACAATAACAAACACGTTTATAGTAATGTATAATTGGTTGTTATCATCAAACAAAAATCTTATAATTGAGTATACAACAACGTTATATACAACATCAATACCTTGATCTAAACTTTAATTTGGGCCATAACTTGTATCGTGAATTAGACGGGATTTGGGGCATAATAAACATGGAAAATTTGTTAATAATGTACATGCCTAGACTTACAGTAATTAGAAACTGTAACCGCACGTAGACACGAGGTTAGATTACACTTGTGGTAAAAGCTTGCCTGGAACCGCCCGACAAATCCAGCGCCCAAAAGTGGTTAATCTAATGTGAGGGGTCGCGTGCATAAATGTACACGTAACGGTGCTAAGACAAGAGGTTAAGTCCGACTTGTGGTAGAAGTCTGCCCGGACCCAACTGGCATATCCAGCATCCACAAATGGTAGACTTAATGTAAGAGGTCTAGTGCATTAATAACCATAAATGAATGAATGGTAATAAACCTGTAATACTTAACCCATTCGAATCTGTGAGGTTTACATGAACCTGTCAAATTAAGTAGGGGTTAAGTAAACTTGCTTGAATCAGTGGGGGGTTAAATTAATCTTGTTAAATATGTGGGGGCGGGTTATACATATAAACCCGACAAACTTAACCTGTAGGGTTTATGCAATCTTGTTAAACTGTTAGGCATAACCTGTCGAAATCCTAGTAGCGGGGATGCAAGCCTGGGGGGAAGCTTGTATCATCTGTTGTGTGGGACTCGTATCAGTCAGTACCATATCTTGATATCAAACGGAGAACCCCGAACTAGGTCGGGGTTAGGGCACGCTTACTGAGTTGGTTGTAAGAGGTCCATCTAAGGGAGGGTGTAGGCAGCGCATTCCGACGGGGTCTTGTGCGTGCATGGGTCTGGATTCCAGGGAGGATGAGAAGACGGCGTGACACCTGTAGAGACGCTGTGGCACCTGTAGATATGGTTGTGCATCTTGTAAACAACGGGGTTGCCACTTTAGGAAGTGATACATCCTACTATGGGACCAGCACAGGGTATCTACGAGTTAGGGAGCCGATCGATTGTGGGTAGTAACGAGGGTACATCTAGTCTTGCTTGTTTAGAGCCCGTTATTATTGTTGGGGTAACACCCGTCAGTTCTGTTGGGCTACCTGTTATTGTATGGGGTAAAATCTCTCACTAGAAGTACACCTAAGTCTACCATCTTGTACTTGTTGGGATCGTCTTATTTTTGTTATACTAGTATTGGTGCAGAGAAAAGTACTTGAGAAGCGAAATATATTCTATTCTGTTTATCCTGGTTACCTTGTTATACCTGCCTTATGAAATTGTTATCTCTCTCATTCGGTTTATATGCCTGTCATGATGCTTTTACTTATTTATTTGCTAAAAGTAACCGGACTCGCCAAATTTTATATCTAACCCATTTTGTTTCCTCTTCTCTCTCTTCCATTTCCCCTCAGGTTCTCAGGGTGGGAATACTCCGACTTGATTTGGATTCTCTCTTTCATTCTGCTTGGAGCTGCTTAGATGTACCGCTTTTATTTCCTGTCAACTCTCTGATATGGCTATATTTATGGGGAATTATGCTTCTTGTATTAATGTACTCTGATGATTTTAGTACAAGACAGAAGTTTTGAGTTGATGTAATGAGTTTTATGTATTCCAGACTTATGATGTAACTATGTTTTGGACCACGATGTTTTCTGTTTAATAAAGTTTTAAATTTTGTTGTCATTTTATATCTGTCTTGTAATGTTTCTATTTCTGTTTACCTATAATGCTTCATGAAACTTAATGCATTCTGATAAAGATTGACATTAACGGACGTGGGGTGTCACATTTGGTATCAGAGCTGAAGGTTACCAGATCGGATAAAAGATTTTGAAAACTGTTTTCAAAAAGATTTTAAAAAGAAAGCATTTTCAAAAGGAAACTCTGTTTTTAAAACATATTCCCCAAAGCCACATGAAATATCTTTCGATTCTCTTTTTGAATCCCTTTCCTTTTATTTTTTAGCATGTCTGGGGAACCTAATATTCCCGAGGGCATTCAGATACCGGCTTGGTTCCATAGGTATCTGGAGGCTGCAGCACCTGCCAAGGGCCAAGCAGACGCCCCTCCCCCAGCTGCAGTCGCTGTTCCTTCTCCTCTGCATGTTGATAATTTCTCTAAGATATGTAAGGATTTTTGTTCTATGGGTGGAAAGCCATTCCAGGGAACTGAGACTTTTGTTGAAGCAAGGAATTGGCTTAAGCAAAATGGAGGATTTGTTTGGAAATTTTGAGGTTGGCGACCGTAGGAAGATTCAGTTGGCTGTTTGGCAGTTGAAAGATGAGGCTTCATTCTTGTGGGAAGTGACGCACGCAGAGCATCCAGTAAGGACTTGGGATGATTTCCTATAGATATTCGAAATGAAGTTTCTTTCTCAAGCCGAGCAAAGTATGCAAATGGAAAGGTTTTTGGCACTTAAGCAAGGAGGCATATCTATCAAGGAGTATGTTAATAAATTCAATCAATTGACGAGGTTTGGTTTGGAGCTAGTGAATACCTCGCACAAGAAAGCTTTGAGGTTTGCTAGAGGATTGAATGAACCCCTTCATGGGTTGGCTATGTTTCATATTACGATGGGAGCAAATTTTTAGAAACTCGTTGATATGGCATTGATGCACGAAGAAGATAAAGGTTAAAAGAAAGAGGCTAAAGTTGATGAAACGCAAAACAAGAAAGCGTGGCCTAAGAAAGAACAACAATAGCAAAAGAAGGGTAGAAAGAAAGACAAAGCCCGAGACAAGAGAAAATGTCATAATTGTGGGCGCATGGGTCATTTGATCAAAGATTGCAAGAAAAGGAAGAACGCTTGTTTCCATTGTGGAGAGGTCGGACATCTTGTTAAGGATTGCCCGAAGAAGCAAGGACAAGAGCAAATGGTAGGATCTTCTGGAGGGAAAGTGCATGCTCTCGTAGACAGTGTAAAAGTTTCCATTGAAGGTCTGATTTTTGTTTCCAATCATCTTGTTAGAACTCTTTTTGATTTTGGCGCTTCGCATTCTTTTATATCTGACTTTCTGGTTGAGTCTCTGCACCTAAGTACTAGTATGGTTTTGGATCCCGTTGTTATCTCAAACCCCATTGGGGGTACAACTCATCTGTCTATGATTTATCGGGGTTTGAGAATATTTGTGTTGGGCGTCGAGTTTGAGTGTGACGCGTATGTGCTTTGTTTCATGGGCTATGGTTTGATTCTAGGGATGGATTGGCTAGCCATATATGGTGCTATTCTGGATTGTGAGAGGAGGATCGTTAGACTTTTGACTTGCCATGGGAGGACCCTCGAGATTTCTTGATCCCTAAAGGGTCTGTCATGCTTAGTTTCCTAGAGTCTCTTGATGCATCTATCGACGATTTACGATCTATACCAGTAGTCCATGAGTATCCTGATATTTTTGAGGAGGTTCGAGGCTTACCTCTGAGGCGCGAGATTGATTTCCGTATATACTTGGTGGACAATGCAAAGCCAGTTGCATTGCCTGTGCCCCACATGGCTCCAAGAGAAAGGAGGGAGCTCAACAAGAAAATAGGGGAGCTACTTGAGAAAGAAGTTGTTATGCGAAGCATATCTGAATGGGGTGCTCTAGTAGTATTCGCCACTAAGGCGGATGGTTCGCTTCGCTTATGCGTGGATTACGGGGAGTTGAATAAGCTCACTAAGAAAAATAGGCACCCACTTCCAATGATAGATTATATGTTTGACTAATTTGTTGGTGCGTCTGTTTTCTCCTAGTTAGACTTGGCCACGGGGTTTCATCAGTTGAGGGTGGCTGAGGACAGTATAGACAAGACTGCCTTTAGAACACCAGATGGTTTCTTCGAGTGGCTCGTTATGCCTTTTGGTTTGATGAATGCACCCGCCTATTTTGTGGATCCTATAAGTAGGGTGTTTTGGGAGTTTCTAAATAAGTTCGTTGTGGTCTTTGTTGATGACATCATGATTTTCTCGAAGAGCGAGGAAGAGCATGCCCTACATATAAGGGAGGTTTTGAAAACCCTCCGAGCACATCAGCTTAAAGCGAAATTCTCCAAATGTTTTTTTTTTTGGAGAAAGAGGTGAGATTTCTAGGGCATGTGGTCTCTGAGAAAGGGATAGTAGTAGATCCTGCAAAGGTAGTTGCAGTTCACGATTGGCAGATCCCCAAGAATGCAACGGAGGTGAGGAGTTTTCTTGGATTAGCGGGCTATTATAGGAAGTTCATTAAGGACTTTGTAAACATATCAGCCTACTCACTAGGCTGACGAAGAAGAATCTGACATTTTCTTGGGATGTAGGCTGTGAGGATGCT
Organism: Allium sativum; assembly: GCA_030737875.1. Taxonomy (NCBI): domain Eukaryota; kingdom Viridiplantae; phylum Streptophyta; class Magnoliopsida; order Asparagales; family Amaryllidaceae; genus Allium; species Allium sativum. The sequence goes on along the minus strand of JASFAX010001666.1, from coordinate 525 downwards.
TTTTGGAGATTGAAAAGGGCTCTGACAACGACCCGAGTCTTGGCTTTGCCTGATGGGAACAAAATGTTCACAGTATACACTGATGCATGTGGTACGGGGCTGGGTGTTGTTTTGATGCAAGAGGGAAGGGTAGTATGTTATAGAGGTAGACAGTTGTGGGTTTATGAGAAGAACTATCCTACCCATGATTTAGAGTTAGCTGCTATCGTATTTGCACTCAAGTCTTGGCATCATTATCTACTTGGAGAAAAGTTCGAGTTGTATACAGATCATAAATCTCTCAGGTACTTGTTCTCGCAAAAGGATCTCAATTTGAGGCAACAGAGATGAATGTAGTTCTTAGCGTCTTATGATTTTGAGATTGCTTATACCCGTGGCAAGGGTAATGTGGTTGTGGATGCACTGAGTAGGCAGAGGATGACCTTGAGTCCTCTATTTGTAGAGAGGCAGAGCTTGGAGTATATATTGACTTTTGATTTTAGGCCTTCTACCGAGTTTACACCTGGTTTATTGGCATCATTAGAG